>PVKS010012680.1:0-53043 GCA_004027875.1 Aplodontia rufa
GAAGAATACAAACAATAACCGAGAGGTTATGGGGATAGTAACACTAGCACAGTGTTGGTGGAACTGCAGACTGGTACAGCCTCTCTAGAAAACAGTATGGACAATCCTTGAAAAATTAAGGATGGATCCAGCTATCCCTCTTGTGGATATTTTTCCAGAGGAGTTAGAAGCAGCACATTACAGTGACACAGCAAAATCTTTGTTCACAGCAGCTCAATTTACAATAGCCAAAATATGGAACCAACCCACATGCCCCTCTCAGGATGCATGGATCTAAAAACTGTGATATATGTATACACAATGGAGTTCTATTCAGCAATTAGAAACAATATATTGTAGCCTTTGAAGGTAAATAGATGGCAAAGGAAGAAATCATGCTGAATGAAGTTATTAGCAAAACCCACAATCAAGAGTCAAATGTTTTCACTCATTTGTGAAGGGTGGAGCTAAACCCAGGCTTGGGTGAAAGGTTGTCAAACTCATGTATTATACCCAGCAAAGGCATAGTAACACATAATGTAGGGCAACCATACGTATGTGGGGGTGAGGGGATTGAGACAGTAAGAAGAGGGGTGAGGGAAGTAGGATGGAGGGTATCTAGGGAGACAATCTACAGTGTAACATACTTTATCCCCCTGAGAATCCAAATAATACTTAAGCAATCATTTAATTCTGGAAAACTCACAATCCAAGCATTTATATCGCTTGGAGGGGCAAAATACAGAAGATTCAAGAGTCTGGTGTGGGGGTGATATGGGGGTAATTCTGGTTTAAAAACATGTATATCATATGATTAGTTTATATTTATTTATTATTGTACAATAACTCAACCGCTTAATAAAAATTTTTAAAAAGACCCAGCTATACCACTCCTTGGTACTTATCCTAAAGAATTAAAGTCAGCATAGTATAGTGATACACGCATACCCATGTTTACAGCTTCACAATTCATAACAGCCAAACTATGGAAACTTCCATTCATTAACATATGAATCAATAAAGAAATGTGCAATATTATACAATGGAGTTTTATCAGCCACACAGAAAAATGAAATTATGTCATTGCTTTAAAGCTAAGAAAGGTTTAGGACCCCCAAAAAATTAGTGGTAGTGAAAAGCCAAAAGTGAAAGCTACCTAGAACAGTGAGTACTAGTAATCTGAGTTCCTAGCCAAGCCATAACCAGTACCAACGGGAAATACTTTTTCAACTCAGTAAGGCTGTGGATGCATTACAGCTCACATCATAAACGGTGGTCTTACAGTTTACTAATGCAGTATGATTTGCTGTGAGGGAGAAGTAAACGGAAATTTCTTGTTAGTAACAAATTTTTATATGCCTAAATTTTTTAAAAAATGTATTGCAGACAGAGCTAAAATTAATCCCATAAAAATGTTACCATTCACTACCTTACCACTATGTTTTTTTTTTTTAACTTTTTAAAATGGAAAATCAGGAAGAAGCATACATGATCTGGGGTACTTTGATCACAGGGTGTTGCATGTAAATATCATTATAACCCATGCAATGCAGCGTTAATAGCTAGTAACCTCTGAACCTGTCATGGCCTCAGTTATGAATAAAGTCCATAGTTCCTTGTTTTTGTGGTCTGAGAAGTTCTACTCTTAAGGGACTGGGTCAGGCACTAAGAGATTAAGAAGAAGGCCTAGATTTTAGGCTTTAAAAAATTTAATTATCATCTTATCTTTCTTCTAAACTTATGAGAATTACCTATGCATTTCTTTTCTAGGATCTTATCCTGCTTTTGGACCTCAAGGCAGAGCAATTAGGTCTTTCCTCTTATTCCAATGATACTGTCCTCAGTAAGGTGCTATGACTTCTAAATTATCAAATCCCAAGGGTAGTTTCTAGTTTTTATCACAGTCTGTATCTCTCACCACTAGTGATATATTCTTTCAGTTTTCTTCTTTCCCTTTATGCTTTGTTTTTGCTTTTCTATGGGCAATATTCTAGCTTTTGTTAATTACAGATAATTCTGTCTTCATGGATTTCTTTTTTCACATGAATTCTGAGTTAAGTGACTTCTAATGCTGAAATAAATGCACAGCAATCTCACTCATTTTTGGGGTTAAAGAACTTTCAGATCTGATGTTTTCTGATTTTCAAATACTTTTAACATACTCAGACTTAATACTTATAAACTTCCTCCTCAAAGTCTGCGCCCATTTTTATTCCTTATTACATTTGATTTTTAGTTATGTGCTGCTGAAATGAGCTCCCTATTATATATGAATGTCCTCAACATCTACTTATTATCCAAGTCAGAAACCTGGAGATTCTTCCTCTTGTTTTCCTTAACTCTCCCTCCTAGTTGCCAACATACTGAGTTGTTATATCTGGTTGATGTCTCCATCTGCAAGCTGGCTAGCCAGATTAGATGGGACAGAGCTCCACATCAGCAGAATCCTAGGCTTCAAAGAAACTTCCTCTGATAAGACTGCTAAGAATGAGAGTGGTGGGAGCATTAGAAGTGGTTTATTCTGTGATTTCTCAGTGGAGAACATATATTTTTTACCTGCCAATAAAAGGCAACGTAGAGGGGCTGGAGCGGTGGCTCAGCATTTGTCTGGCATATAGGAGTACGCGAGTTCAAACCCCAGCACCATGTACACAAAGTTTTGGAGCAACAAAGGTCAATGAAAAACTAAATAAAAATTATTTTCTTTCTATCTCTTACTCTCCCCTCTCTCTTAAAAGAAAAAAAGGCAATGTAGAGATGTAGACAATTCTAAGATAGGGTAAAACATAAATGTAGTTACCAAATCTATCTTTAGATTCATCATTATAGGAGAGTAAAAGATCATACACAGAAGTAAATCAGGGTATCATACTAGCAGTGTAAAGAGAGAAACAGAAGTGTCTGAAGTGCTAGGATCAACGATGAGGAGACCAAAAAAAAGATAAAGAGAGACAATGATGCAGTAGGGGTAATTTTGGAAGTACCCTCTAATTCTGAGTATCTGTTGTGATCATAGTTCTGCATTCATTTATTTATTCCATATAATTTACTGACTATCTACTAGATGCCCATTATTGTTATATACTAGGGATAAGATAATGAACAAGATAATTACTTCCCTATCCTCAAAAGGCTTACAATGTATTAGCTTTACAAAAACAAAATGTATAACAAAACACAAATGCTATAATCAAAGTATGTATTGTTATATAATAACCAGAGGAGAAAAGAAATCAGAAGGTTTTTACATACAAAGTACCATATCAGCAAGGCACTTTACTAGGCAATGTGGAAATAACAGAAACAATGTATACGAGATCTCATAAGACTAGTGTAAAAAAATGTACACTTCAAATTCAGGCTCTTCCTCTCACTCAGGCACAAAAGAAAAAAAAAGGGTATGGACCAAGGCTGATACCAAAGTCTTGGACTACTGCAGAAAGGACACCATTGCATTGGATACTCTTTGCTATAACCCGGCAGTGGAGTATGTGATATATGTTCTCCTCACACTATCAAGGAACTGAGCACCATCACAGCCTCCACTGTCCTCACTGTATGGAAGTTCAGCTGAAACTTAATCCTCTTGTCTCAGGGTAAAGGTTAGAGCCATCTTGATTTTCAAACTCTGAGAACTAGTTCTGATCCAGAGAAGATTTGATGACTTTCTGTAGTAGGTGGCTACCCCAATCTTCCTTCCATATCAACATTCTACATGAATGTACTAGTGATTCCATTAGCCTCAAGGCCCTCCCAACTTAGCAAGCCTACAGATTTTGAAGTTGAAATAACATAGAAAGCAGAATCAGGGAGGAGGACTTCTGCATATTCAGGTGGGTTCCTTTCCTGCACCTGGGGCAAGCTAAATTACCCAGTATATTCCACCATTCCTTATGTGCTATGGCTTCACTCTCTATTACCATTCCTATCACTGTTCTAAATGAGTTCCAGTTCTTTTTTTTTTTTTTTTAAGAGAGAAAGAGAATCAATTTTATTTATTTTTTCATCTGGCCTTTGTTTTTCTGACAGTTGTGTAAGTGGTGCTTGAGTTTGAATGTGGATTTTGCACATGCCAAGCAAGCACTTCAACTGCTGAGCCACTGCTCCAGCCCCTCCAGTTCTTTATCCTTTTAAAATTATGCCAAGAAAATTTTGATTCCAAGAAGACTAACACTTCTCATAATCTTTATTACCAAAGTTAATGCAACCTAGGATTTCAGCTGTTCTCAGTTCTATATCACATTAATCCATACTGAGCTATTATTAAATCCCTTCTAACATTTTCACATATTTTAGTTTAGCCAGGCCATTTTCTTTCCTTTCCTTCCCTCCATCTTTCCATTCATTCCCCCTACCACCACCCTTTGGTGCTGGGGATAGAATGCAGGGCCATGAGCACGTGAAGGACTCACACTTCCACTGAGGGTTTCCACTTATTTTTGTTTTTTGTTTTGTTTTGTTTTAAGTGAGTAAGAGAGCGAGACAGAATCAACTTTATTTTTCTACCAGGCCTTTGTTTCTCCAACACTTAGTTGTGTATGTGGTGCTAGGGTTCGAATACGGGTCCTCACACATACCAAGCAAGAGCTCTGACTGCTGAACCACTGCTATAGCCACTATTTTTCTGATTTTTATTTTTATTTGGTGGGGCAGTGGGCACTGGGGATTGAACCCAGAGTCACTTCACTACTGAGCTATATCCAAAGCCCTTTTTGAGACAGGGTCTCACTGAAGTTGCAGAGGCCAGCCTTACAGGCATGCACCACCACATCTGGCAGTTAGGTCACTTTCTCTTCTGACTTTGACTTCAATTTTAATTAGTTTGGGGAGCGTATTAAAGTCCACCTTTTCATATTTAGTCCATCTCTTCCACCTAACTTTCCCATGCTATTATAGTAGTAAGCAACAAATTAGTATTTCAAATCCTTCTAAATTGCTATATTAAAATATATGTAAGCATAATGTTTTAAACTAACTTTTGGCTTTAGGTGTCATCCCACTAGCCAATTATATATTCTCTGTAAAATATTTTAAATTCTGGCAGAAAAAGATTCTTTATAGTTAGGAAGGCAAGGTCATATAATTCTACTTCCAAATGCAAGAGGTACTTTTAAAAATATAATATAAATTTAGCCGGGCACAGTGGCATATGCCTGTAATCCCAGTAACTCAGGAGAGAGAGGATCTCAAGTTCAAAACCAGCCTCATCAACTTAAGCAAGAACCTAAGAAACTTAGCAAGACCCTGTCTTAAAATAAAATATGAAAAGTGCTAGGGATGTGGCTCAGTGGTTAAGTGCCCCTGGGTTCAATCCCCAGTACTAAAAAAAATAAAAAATACACACACACACACACATACACATAATAAATTCTCTAGCTATGTAACAGTTAATTATAAAAGCTTCACCATTTCTAAAGCAAACAAAAGAAATATGTGGAAAATTGTTTCAACAGACTAATATCAATCAGAGGGTATGAAAAGTGGACCTTGGCAAGTACTAATTGCAACATGAAGTCCTCAAGTATTTTCTTTTTTTTTTTTAAGAGAGAGAGAGAATCAATTTTTATTTAGTTTGTCATGTGACTTTTATTGCTCCAACACTTCGTTGTATACGTTGTGGTGGGGTTTGAACTTGGGTCCTTGAGCATGCCAGGTAAGTGCTGTAACCGCTGAGGTACCGCTCCAGCCCCCCTCAATTATTTTCTAAAGCAGTGGTTACAAACTTTAATATGAGTAAGAATCACTAAGAGGACTTGCTGAAATGCAAATTATTGAGTCCTATCCTTGGGGTTTTAAATTTAGTAAGTCTGGGATAGGGTCCAAGAAATTGCATTTCTATCAAGTTTCAGATAGTGCTGATTCTCCTGGTCAGAAATAATATCACTATTGTTTTTTTTTTTTTTAGGGCTGAGGACCGAACTCAGGGCCTTGCGCATGCTAGGCAAGTGCTCTGCCACTGAGCTAAATCCCCAACCCCTCACTATTGTAACGAAAACTACCAAATGTAGTTTTTTAACCAATTTCCACACTGAACAATAAGGGTTTGTTATTTATCACATGTATCCTGAGAATCATAAGAGTAGCAATGAATAAATGCCATTTATAATCCCAGTTACCAAAATACAAAAAGTTTTGCAATTAATGGATTATTTTGTATATCTTCGCAGGACATACTAATGGGAAAATATCTTCTAACACATGCTTGGAAAAATATCCAGAAAAATTACTTACGTTTCAGTGTATAAAAATTAACAACATTAATAACAACTGATAGCTAATATTTATGAGAACTTTTAAAATTGAGTGCTCTTCTGAGTCAGATACAGAAACATATATCCTATGTTCATATAATCCTCATAATAAGCCTAAAAGGTAGATACTATTATCATTTCCCTTTTAAAGATGAGAAAACACCAATGGCTTAAGAGATTGAGGCAGGAGAATCACAAGTTCAAAGCTAGCCTCAGCAACTTAACAAGGATCTAAGCAACTTAGCAAGACTCTGTCTCAAAAATACAAAATGGGCTGGGAACATGGCTCAGTGGTTGAACACCCCCCTGGTTCAATCCCTGGTACCAAAAGAAAACAACAACAACAACGACAAAGTAAAGCAAGCTAAGTAAAGTAATGTTAAATATTATGTCCAAGATCAACAATAAAAGTAGCATAGCTTAGATTTTAATCAAGGCATTGTTTGAAGAAAAAAAATACTCTGCCTTAAAATTCTTTATTTTACTTGATATAACCAACAAATAATAGCTCCAAACCTAGGCCTTGGAACACTTGAGTATGAAGAAGTATCCTATAAACAAAACAGTATTATATTTTGTATTTTTACTACTTTTGAAGGGTGCATGTAAAATTATAATGAATTCTTTCAGAATTTGTAACAGTAATCCAATATTCCTATAGTACTAATGTACACTTCTGTGATGATATGTGTTTATCATATTATAGTACTTATATATTTATATGCCTGTGGTATGTTAATAATCTAGGATAAGACTCAAAATATAATCCATATTTAGGGAAAATACTAGACTCTACAAATAAAAGAATAATTTTTTTGTGAGTAACTATGCTCAAAAGCCCCTCTTGGGCTTTTGACTGTGACTATACTTTGTTAATTTTAAGACAATCCTAATTTGTTTATATGGATTCTTAGAAAATTAGCCCCACCTTGTGGTTAGTGGCAATACACATTCAGGCCTTTGAGAACAGTCAAAATTTGGAACTGTGAAGAGATGACTAGACTGACAAAAACTAAGGCATTTATATAGCTGGCATTGATAATGAAACACTTATATACTGCTGTCAGTTATATAAAATGGGTCAATGTTTTCTAAGAGAAAACTTGCAAATCCAAAGTTATAAATACTGTTCAATTCAAAATTTCACTTGTATAAATTTATTCTGTAAAAGTAATGCACAAATTAGTAAGCATGACTGTAGAATATTTACTATGGCATTTTTATTGGTAGTGGAAAAATAAAGACAGCCTAAATGCCAATGTGGATGAAACAAATACTACATAATCACGACCATAATAGTATCACAAATGCTTAATATGCATTAGGCATTATTCTTATGTCTGACTTTACAGCTCTGATATTGACCACTACACTATACCACTTCTTGGAATGAAATACATGTATATCCTTGCATGGAAGAATGTACATTATATACAGTTATACGAAAGAACTCAAGCGCAAAAGATCCATACTGTATTTTTTAAAAATAATCTATATAGAAAGGAATGTAAAAAGCCAAACATCAAACTACAAACAATGATTACCTCTGAGGACTTGGATGAGTATGAGGAGAAAAGATAGGACTTTTTACTTACATACTTTCATACTGCTTGAATTTTTCACATTAAAAACCCTTCAGATTCATATATATATATTTTTTAAGAGAGAAGGACAGAGAGAGAGAGAGAGAGAGAATCAATTTTTACTGAGTTTTTCACATGGTTTTCATTGCTCTGACATTTAGTTGTGTACGTGGGTGCTGGGGTTTGAACCCATGTACTTGCGCATGCCAGGTAAGCGCTGTAACCGCCGAGTCACCGCTCCAGCCCAGATTTGTATGTTTTTTAAAAATCATATTTAAAAAAAATAAGCTGAGTCTTTAAAATAACTTTAACATTTAAGAAAAAAATTTCTAGAGATTTTTTTTTTTTTGGTCTAGTTTTTCTACCCAGTCTTTTCAGTAGTGGGGGCTACAGGTGCTCACCACAGCACCTGGCTTGGAAATATTTTTAAAAGCAGGAAGTGGTAACTAAGACAAATTGCAAAGTCAATTAAATTATATGAAAATGGACATTTGGGACAAAACACATACACTCACACACACACATTCCCCCCACATACAAAATTATTAAAAGCCAATAAAATGAAGCTCATCCAAGGGTATAAAATTGGTAATTTCTTGATAAGGTGGCTGATTGAACATGTACATCTAATACTGATCCCCTCCAATAAAACTATATTAAAAATAATTTTTAAAAGTATAACTTCTAGTAATAGGGAAAAAAAAGGAGACAAGCAGTAACTAACTTAGCAGACTTTAGAAAGCCTAATCCTAAACCAGCATTTGGATAAAGCTAAGAACCACTCTGATCCTAAAAGCTCTGCAATTTTTATCTTGCAGTGAAAACTAACTATTTATCATCCACATCCTAATGGATTATCCACAATCTTAAGTCAAGGAATTGCTGAGGCTGTAGATGTGGATAAGCATCTACTGCTTTACTGGAAAACATGAGCCCAAGATAGGAATGAATCCTCAAGAAAGTAATAAATTCTTTGTGGTCAAAGTCTCTTTGGGAGAGTTTGCATCATACTAATAATATGAGGGTGCCCAAAGAAGTGCCTAGGGATCAATTTTCACCTTAATTTAACGTAAAACTAAAATGTAGACTATTTAGTTCATTCCAAAAACATCTGGTGTTTAATTTTCCAGACAATGTATTAATGAAAGAAACTACCAAAGTACTTGAGGGAAGACAAATACTTGAGTATAATTAATCTCAATATAATATAACCAATGAAGTGATATGTTCAAGAATAAACATGATTTAAAAACATGGAGGAAGGTCACTCAGCCCAGCTCAGAAACAAGTCAAGGAAGTAAGTTAGAGTTATGCTGGATGAGAGCATATCTGAGCTAGATCTTAAAGGATGAGAATTAATCAGCTGAAAAATAGCAAAAAGAATATTGAAAACAAAAAACAAAAACAAATAGTAGCAGCATAAGATTACAGCATGTAACAGTTTGATGTATGATTGGTTCTACATGTAGACTGTTATTATTATAAGAATACAAAGTGTGGAGATGATGAGGGGTATAAGAGAAGGTTAATGACACAAAGGTCAGATTCCAGAGGGACAAGTATAACATGCAAAAATTATCTTGTATGCCATGGCAAACCACTGTTAAACAGGAAAATGACACAGAATTACATTTTAAATATATCACTTCTGGTGAAAGAATCTGAGAGGGGGCGAGACTGGAGGTGGGGAAACCAGTTAGGAGGCTACTACAATAGTTCAGGCAGAAAATAATGAGGTCCTGAACTAAAAAGTAACCTTCTAACAAGTAACCATCTAACAAAACCCCCTATGCTGTTAAACCAGTAATCTAAGACGATTACAGAGTAGCAGAACAAAAAAAAAATGAATGCATTGATACACACACACACATTCTAAGTACATAAATATACATATAAGTACATATGAACATATAAATAATATTTATATATCACATATTTAAAATTTTTATAAAATGCTCTTGCCACTGTCATATAGAATTCAAAGGTCTTTTTCTGCATTAATAAAAAAGGACAAAGATCAGAAAACAAAAAGAGAAATGGAAGCTCGAACCAAAGGCATTCCACTTTTTTTTTCCTCTTACAACTAGCAATTAATAATAAATTGTTACCCTCTAGATGCATTATTTTAGGAAAATTTGGATTTAGGAAGTAGAAAAACATTTAGAATGCATCCTATAAAGCATCAAAGATCAAGAAACTATCAGATTTTTCAGAAAAGTTTTGAATATAATAATAGCTACAATACTAAATCTGCATAAATGAAAAGCAAAGAATTATTTAGTAAAGAAAATAGTATGGTCAAAAGATAAAATTTCAGTAAGACAGGAGGGATAAGTTCCAGATATCTACTGTATAACATGGTGATTATAAATTAATAACAATGTAGTATATTTTCAAAGATTAGTACCAGAGTGGATTTTGGGTGTTACCACCAAAAAATATGTGCGGTAATACATATATTAATAAGTGTGATTGAGCCATTACATAATGTATATGTATTCCGAAACATTACATTGTATATAATATATAGTTTTTGTTAATGAAAACGAATAAATGAATTTTTAAAAATAATATGATCTTACTCTTAACAATTTATTGTGAGTCTATCATGCCATGTATGCCATTTAATACACAAAAGCCTTCATGAGAGGAAACAATTACATTCATGTTTTCAAATTAAAAAACTAAAACCTGGGCAAATTTACTTACCATAACTAAGATTTAATGTTTTTCTGCCTTTAGAAGCCTTATGTAAAGCCATTAATAACTTATTTAAATTAAACTACATAAATCTAAGAACATTTTTATTTCACAAATGCAGCACTTCATATCAGAAAGTCAAACTTAGATATGGGCAATGGACCTAAGACTTTGGCATATAAGAGATCTTGGTTTAAATCCAGACTTTACTCCTTACTAGTTGAGGGAATCTGGGTAAATTGCATTACTTCTTTGTGCTTCTATATACACAAAATGGCTTAACAAAACTTCAAAGAGTTCTTGAAAGATGGCAAAGTGTTCCTCCAGGTAATAGTAGTAGGTAATGATATTATTCACAAATCAAATAAAGTCTAAAGTTTATATAACACTTTTAAAATCAAAGTAAAAAATTTAAAACGGAACATTCTTTCCCTGCTATGAACGTTTCCTTAGCTGTTACAACTATTTCACACCGTTTATACCATGAGATGGGCAAGATTATCCTGACCTTTTCCCATTAACTCGTAAGAGTACATAGTCAATTCATGATAGTCTGAGAGCAATTACCTGATTTGGAGTTAAACCACAACATATCACAGGAAACTCCCGTTTCTCTCCCTTATTGGGAAAAAGCTGGCTAGGGAACTGTAATGTTCAACCTCTTCTCTATCCACAGTAACACTGTAGTTTCCAAATTCCCACCACAGAATTTCCACATGTTCAGATCCTAAGCTCCCCCCGGTGTTCTTGGTCCCTGCACTGCTTCTTCATATCCCACTGCTGGAGAAAGTTGGGTGAAGAAGAGGCTAATCGGTGCTTGCCACCCCATACATGGATCTAGCTGGGGAATTAATTCTTTCTGGGTTATTTGTGATATTTGTGAGTTGATTCTCACTTCCTCAAACTCTACCAGTTTCCCTAATTAATAGTTAACACACTGAGGAAGTGTAACTTAAGAACCTACAACTATTTTGCTTCATTAAAAAAAAAACAACTGCTTTGTAAAGCTAAATAAATTCTTACCACTATGCAAGCATTAGGTTACTTCAAGTTTCTGATCAATTCAAATTGCTTTAATATAACTTATAATATTCAGCAGCATATACTTTAGTAAAGTAGAAATATAAATAAATAATAAATCTAAGGTAGTTAAATCATTGCTGAGATCCCAATTAATGCTGCATCAATACTGCTATATATTTATTAATCTACATCATAAAAATGTAGAATATACTAGAAACATTACCTTGGTGTTCCTCTAAATCCATATCAAGTTGTCTAATTTCTTCTGCAAACTGATTTGTTTTTTCTTTTATATCTGTTAACCTGTTGAAAATATTATTTAATGAATTTAGGAAAATAATAACAGTAAAAACAATGATGTTAGGACTTTTCATTTTTTTAAAGAAAGAGAAACAGTGAAAGAGAGAATCAATTTTATTTAGCTTTTCACATGGCTTTTGTTGCTCTGACACTTTGTTGTGTATGTGGTGCTGGTGTTCAAACCCACATCCTTGCGCATGCCAAGCGGGCACCATAACTGCTGAGCCAACGCTCAGCCCCAGGACATCTTTTTTAAATCTTGTAATATCTAGAAATAATATGCCCTATTCTGAGACCAATAACGAGAAAATCTTTTCTAGACCTCTTTGCATGATTCTTATTTGAAGCACAAGTATATGCTGAAAACATTAGATTGCCAGGCTGCAAGAGGAAACTCTTCCTTTTAAGCTGGCCTTAGATACCAAGAAATAAAAAATATTTAGCAACCTTCTTTTTGTAGGTTTGTAAAAATGAAACTATGCTGGCACCCAGAAGGGGAATATTTACCACTGACAGATGATTATACAGGTTAACATTTTGACATAAATCAGTTATACTTACTACAAAGCTACAATATTCAAGATAATGTCATACTAGAGTAAGAATAGACACAGGTATCAATAGTCTAGAAATGTGAATTCGGAAATAATACCATATATGTGTATCAGTCAAATTATTTTGAATAAATGTACCAAGACAAACAGGGAAATAACTATATTTTCAACAAATAGTGCTGAGATAACTGAATAGGCACAAAAGAACAAAACTGGACTTCTATCTCACATCATACATAATAATTAACTCAAAATAGATCAAAGATTAAAATGTAAGAGCTAACTATAAAATTCTTACAACAAAACACAGGGCACAAATCTATATGACCTTGACACTGATTTCTTAGATATGATACCAAAAGCTGAGGATATAGCTCAGTGGCAGTATGCTTCTTTAGCACATGTGAGGCCCTGGTTCTAATTTCCAGCATGGCTAAAAAAAAATAAAAACCCTCCAAAAACATAAATATAAGAGAAGGGAATGTTATCAAAAGTGAAAATTTCTGTGTTTCCAAGGACACAAAGAAGTAAAAGGACAACCCACAGAATGAGAGAAAAATTTTGCAAAGCACATATTTGGTAATGGTCTTGCATTCAGATATACAGAACTCTCACATGTAATACCAACAACTATAACATAACAACAATAAATTCATTTTAAAAATAAGCAAAGGAGTTCAATAAACATTTCTCTAAAGATATACACAAGGCCAAAATATACATGAAAAGCAGTTCAACATCATTAGCCTCCAGGGAAATACAAATAAAAACCCTAATAAGATATTACTCTATATCCATTAGGATGACCAGAACAGAAAAAGACAGATAATATGAAGCATTGGTAAGGATGTGGAGTTACTGGAAACGCAAAATAGTATAGACATATTGGAGATCCCATGCTTGTGTCTTCTGCAATCATTTGATCTTAATGTGATTCCAACTCATCATGTTAAACAGAATTACCACATGAACCAACAATTCTATTTCTGGATATATACCCAAGAGAAGTAAACATGTATATTTACACAAAACTAGCATGTAGATGTTCATATCAACATAATTCATAACAGCCAAAAAATGGAAACAAGCCAAATGTCCATAATCTGATGAATGGAAAAATAAATTCTAGAACATACCTACAATGGAATATTATTTTAAAATAAAAAGTAACATTGATATATGCTACAATGGTGATGGACCCTGAAAACATTATGTTAAGTCCAAGTATGTAGTCACAGAGGACCATATATCATATGATTCCTCTTATATTCAATGTTCAGCATAGGCAAATCTATTGAGATGCAAAGGAGATTACTGATTCTAGAGCTGGGAGAGAGGTAAGGAAGGTGATGATTAAAAGCTCTGGGGTTTTAGTGGGGTTGACTGAACTGTTCTAAAATTGACTGGGATTCTGGTTGCTAAACTATGTAAATATACTATGTTCTGAACTGCATACCTTAAATATGTGAAATATATGATATAAATCATATTAATGTTTTTAAAAAACACTTATACTCTAAACACTCAAATATTTAAAACTATAAAAATGAAAGCTGCATCAGTATTATCAATGTGAACCACATGAAAAATATCTGTAACAATAAGCACTCTTGTACCTTTAGAAAATAATTTAGAAGATGAGAAATGAACATAAATTGTACTAGAATAAAGTACTTACTGTCTCTCCATGCTGGCTATTTCCTGATTGTCTTCTTTAACCTATATAGGCATAAAAAGAAAACAGTATTTGAAGAATAACTTATTAGACTATTTTAAGCAGAATTTCCTTTTACAGTTATATTGCATTAACAAGTCAAACCTAGTCTTTTTCTTGAAACCTGTTATTTAGAACTCTACCTTTGAAGATAAACGGAACATCACTAAGGAATTCAGACTCCATACTGAGTAAAAACTGATATATACACACATCGGATTATCCACAAGGTACCATCGATTAATACACCTTCAGACCTGGATCATGCTTCCACAACCTTCAGATTTTTTATAAGCCCCATTAAAACTGAATTTCAGATAAATAATGAAAACTTTTAAGGTATTTAAGTATTATGTAATATTTGAAATACTCATATATATATCTTTCCTCAAATATACCTATCAATCTACATACAGATACATGAATTTCAGATGACTTATCTGAAATTCAAATCAATTAGCCATTCAGTATTTTATCTGGCAATCCTAGCTCAATCCTGCTTCCATTGACTTCTTCCTAAGGAAATTCAATTCTAGATTTTAACACCTTTTAGGAATGATTCTAACATGTAAATAGTCCTTGAACTGTTTCATAAGATCATAAAAAACCCACTGGGTTCCAAACCTTCTGGGTTCAATCCTAGTCCACAAAGTAGTTCCTGACTCCAACTGTACTCAAATATATACTCAATTCTCCTAATCACCCTAAAATTAGGGTATCTCAGGATAAACACACTAATCATGACTCAGAACTAAACTAAGTCACCCTTGAGGTACAAAGCCTACTAAATACATGTGACATGATTTTGCAACATAAAATTTCCTAAGATGTCCTTTTTCATGGAGGTACTTAACTACCAAAAGTCATTAGACTTGGGATACTTTATTTTCTAAATCCAAGACCTAAAACAAATAATGGATCATATCTTCAATATTATCCAACTATTTAATCATCAATAAATAAGAGTTCTGAGGTTTCCTAGTAAGGATCCAAAACATAAATAGCCAAAATATGCAGAAAGAACATATAAAATGAGGATTTAACTTAAAAAACAGCTTATGTGAGAACATGATTTTTCTCTAGATTTTCTTGTTCAAGTACTTCATATTTAGGTGAAGTTAATTTTTCACTATTGTTTTTACACAATAAACTTATTGTTTTTACTCTTCAAGCACCTTAATTAAAACAAATCAACACATTAATAAAATGTGAAATGTTAAATGTATTTACTTTTCCTACCTGCTTAAGTAATCTCTCTCTTTCTTCCATTGGAGATCCCATGCTTTGGTCTTCGGCAATCATTTGATCTCGATGGGACTCTAACTCATAAAGTTTTTCATATAGCAATACAGCCTCCTGTTTTACCTGGGAATGTGCTATATCCTAAGAAAAACAAAAACGGGAAAGTTTAATTAGGGTCTGTGTAGGTTTAGATGAGATCATTAATCCCTAATCCCATAAGACTGGTGTCCTGGGCTGTAGCTGTGGCTCAGCGGTTATGCTTGCCCAGCATGCCCAAGTACACATGTTCAAACCCCAGCACCCACCTACACAACCTAGTGTCAGAGCAATGAAAGCCATGTGAAAAACTCAATAAAAAAATGATTCTCTGTGTGTGTGTGTCTCTCTCTCTCACTGTCCTTCTCGGAAAAAAAAAAAAAAAAAAAAAGAAAGACTGGTGCCCTTATAAGAGACGAGACAACAGAGACACACAGTGAGAATGCCATGTGATAACAGAGACTGAAGTGATGCAGCTGTTAAGTCAAAGAATGCTACCACCAGAAGCTAGGAAGAAGCAAGAAAGAATTCTACCCAATCTTGGAGGGAGCATATCTCTGATGACACTTTGATTTCAGACTTCTAGCTCCCAGACTATGAGAAAAAAAAATGTTGCTTTAAACAACCCAGTTTGACACTTTGTTATGGCAGCACTAGGAAACTAATATGTGCAAGTGCAATAGTTATTGTCTATTTAACACTATTCTACTGTTTACAGTGAGAAAACAAGGGTATGACAAAATTTTTATTAAATAACAAAATGAGCTAGGAACAATGGTAGTGATGATGATGATCAAACTGACATGTGAACCAATTATTTCTTAGCATTTGTTCTGTGCCAGGCACTATACTCTATGTACTTTACATTCTATCTCTAATGCTGAAGCACTACTCGGTGAAATAGTTATTACTATCATGTCCATTTTACAGATGACGAAATTGGAGATAGGAGGTCTAAATAATTTCCCAAGTTAACAGAGATAGAAGACATAATAATGACATGTGAAACCAAGCCCACAGCATAAATGAGAAGAAATTCTCATTTTTTTTCTTTTCTCATTCATTTATTTATATTTTCTGCTGCTGGAGATCAAACCCAAGGCTTGAAGGCCTTGTACATGCTGGGCAAATCTCCTGCCACTACACTATACTCCCAGCCTCATGACCAATTCTTAATAGGTAAGACCTCCTTTTTATTTTTATTTTTATTTTTATTTTTTGAATTTGGCATTTTCTTTATTTTTTTTTAGACCTCCTTTTTAAAAGAAGAAATCACTTTTAAAAAAAAGGAAAACAGAGACAAGGGAAATATATGAAAGTCCATATGCAATGTGCTACACCTATATACATATATGCAGTTAAAAAAAATAGATTACCTTCAGATAAGAGAAAGAAAAGGCATGATAATAAAATATGTATAGAAAAAAGGCAAATATTTTGAGGTATCCTTTTTCATAATACCATCTCTTTCCCTTTGCCTAACAATACTATAGACTTGTTCAAACTGTATCTCCTCAAAACTGTTGTTGACGACTCAAGCTTATCCTGATCCTTTACTTATTTTTTTAAAATCCCTATGAACTAAGTATGGCAATTCTCTACAAAGCAGTGAACACAAACTAGAGATTCAATAAACACTAGTCAACTGACAGCTATCTGACATGTTTTCTTGAACAACAAATTCAAAATAAATAAATAAAAGGAATCTGGCAGAAATTAAGTAGAAACGGTGACCTATGTCTTCTTGATTTGAGAATATGATAAATGTTTTAAAACTCATTATTTTAGGCACATAGTATGATGCCAAAGAACAGGGGAATCAATTTAAAGAAATGAGAAGAACCCATTCTCTTTCACATGGAAATTAAATTTGTCAATTGAAATGAGATTTGACTCACTCTCATCCATTTTAAAAGATAGCTAGGAGGGGCTGGAGTACAGATCAGGGGTTACAGCATTTGCCTGGCATGTATGAGGATGGGGGTTCAAACCCCAGCACCACATACACAACAAAGTGTGGGAGCAGTGAAACCACTTGAAAAACTAAATAAAGCTGATTGTCTTTTTCTATGTTCCTCTCTTTAAAACAAAAAAAAGTGAGAAATTCTGCATGCTAGCTATATTGGTATTAAAAGTGGTCCTTCTTCCTTTAAATGTATTTCCATTACCATAGAAATCCAAGGGAAAAAATCATGTGTACATAAAGATGGACAACCATACAGAAAAATCAACTAAGCAAATTTTTAAATAGCAAATTCTAAAAAGAATGAATTACAAATTACTCATGCTTACTTCTTTTTCAAGGGAGATGATAAACTACACAATTGTCAAACTAGAACTGTTACTAATCCTGCCATCATATCTACCTGAGTTTGGAAAGGCAAGCAAAACAGTATAACGAACTGAACTTTGAGGTATAGGCAATAAGTATACCTTAGTGCTAAGTACACGAAAAATTCACAGAGAAAGAAACTTCATTGGCTAACAAAGATATAAACAGATGTTCAACTTTATGCACAAATAAGTGAAAATTAAACAAGATAGTACCCAAGTACAATGACACCCACGTGGAGTCTCAACTACTAGGAAGGCTGAAGTATAACGACTGTTTGAGCCCAGAACTTTAAGATCAATCTGGGCAACACAGCAAGACTTCATCTTAAAAAAGAAAAAAACAATAATTGGAAGAGTTGTATAATCCTTCCTGTTAATGAGCGCAAGAGAAAATAAGCACTCATATTGGAGTAGAAATTGGAACAACATTTTGGGAGGCAATCTGGCAATCTCACATTTTAGAAGTAAAACCTTTTGGTATGTAACTTTGCACAAAATGTATGTTTTCACTGGAGCACTGTTTAGGATTCCAAAAACTACAACCAACCTATTCATCTACAACACTGTTGTAATCATCCAACATAATACAATGTATAAAATAAAAGGGAATCTCTAAAATGATGCAAAATAGTCATTATGTTGGGCTAGGAGTGGAGCACTTGTCTAACATAGTCTTGCCCATGAGGTTTTGGGTTCAATCTCAGCAACACACACACACACACACACACACACACACACACACACACACGATGATGATAAGGTGAAAAAATAAAAAGCTGCAGAAGGCATATCAGCATTTCAGGTATGAATCCCACTTAAAGTTTTCCACAACTTTCAAACCAAAACAGGATTACAGGATTATTGTGAAGATTTTATGACTATGGTATGTGTTAAGAGCTCAAAAATAACAGCATTCAATAAATATCAGAGTAGGTCTGTCCAGGGAGAGGGACAAGAAACAGACATTTTTGCTTTCAGCTTTTTTTGTTTTGTTTTTTAAAAAGAGAGGGACAGTGAGAGAGAGAGAGAGAGAGACATTTTTTTTAGTTTTTCATGTGGCTTTCATTGCTCCAACACTTTGTTGTGTAGGCGGTGCTGGGGTTTGAACCTGCGTCCTCACACATGCCAGGCAAGCGCTGTAACTGCTGAGCTCCAGCTCCAGCCCCTGCTTTCGTCTTTTTCATTTTTGTAAGTCATAAACATGCATTGTTCCTTCAACTGAAAGTTGCTTTAAATAAAGAAGAAAACACAAGTTATTACATCCTTAAAATTATTGACTAATCCCCCTCCCTTTTCATTTGCTTTCAAGACTCTGTGCACATGTTTAACTTACCATTATATTTTTGCATGCACCAGCACAGCAGAATAATTTCTTTTGTATACCATAGGCAGTCAATAGATAAATCTAATTTCTTACCAAACTAAAATCTTTGTGGTCCTGAACAATGGGAAGAAAAATTACCAAACTCCTATTTATAATCTGCTAAATAAATATGTACATATTTAATGAGTTCCATTAATAGTCAGATGAATTGTCTTTTGTAACTGAAATGAGTATCCTTATTTGATTACTTACAGTTTCCAGGCTCTCCTTTTTCATGTTCAATGAATCTAGTTGTTGCTGAAGTGTATCTAATTCCTAAGGGAGAGGGGTGAGCAAATATAAATTATATTTATTTATAGTAAAAGTAATTTTATTCTTTTCTCAACATTTCAAATGTAGATGTGACAAAGTAAATTTTGACTGATATCTTGCATATTGACTGGAATTTATAAAGATTTCAATATTTCTATTTTTACTGATTTCTTTATTCCTAAAAATCTTGCCATGTACCTTAAAAAAGTTCATAAACTGGTTACAATTAGCTAGATCTTTTCAACGTGAATCTTATGGTGTTCTAACAATTTTAAATATTAGAAGCTTTAAAATCAATGATGTCATTGTTTAAAATTAGGATTTTTAACTTTGATTTTTTTAATCACTTTTTTTTTTATTTTTTGCTCAATTTCTTTTAGGGCCAAGACCTACATACACACACACACACACACACACACACACACACACGTATGTAAACATGATTTACTCCTAGGGTAAGATCCTTAAGATGATTACTCATTCATGACACTCACACAAATTTTTTTTTTAACAATTTTTATTGAGTTTTTCACATGGCTTTCGTTGCTCTGACACTTAGTCGTATAGGTGGGTGTTGGGGTTTGAACTCGTGTACTTGAGCATGCTGGGCAAGTACTGTAACCTTGGAGCCACGGCTCCAGCCCCCCTCATACAAAATTAAGTATACTTTTTAGTCTTAACAAAGTATTGGATAATATTGTGGCATTTCTATATTTTTCTTCAATAAATTCTCTTCCATTTTTTTCTTCTGTATTTTTCTTCAATAAATTTCAATGAATTCTCATATATTTTGTGTAAACAAAAAGTTAAATCTAAAATGTCAATGAAGAAATATCTGAGAAACTAAAACTATTGTCACTAATGGCAGTAAGAGGGTCTAAGTCTTTGCTATTAACCTTTAACCTTTTAGCTAAGGATCATCTGGGTATGAAAGGCACCATCATCACTGAACACTGAAAAGATAATCAATAACCCCTCATAAGGCACCTAAATTGCTAGTTAAATAACAAGATTAGAGGACATAACCATTCAAATCAAGGATATAACAGGTAAAAGAGCTACTGCTTATTAGGCAGGAAGAAAAAGGAAAGAAAGCTAATATCCATAAGACTCTCTGGTTTATGAGGTCTTTTAATGAGAACATTAAAAGACCATAAAGGGGCTGGAGTGCTGGCTCAGCGGGTTATGGTGAATTCAAACCCCAGTACCACATACACAACTAAGTGTCTGAGCAACGAAAGTCACTTGAAAAACTAAATAAAAACTGAGTCTTTCTGTCTCTATCTCACTATCCCTCTCTCTTAAAAAAAAAAAAAAGCCCATAAAAATGCAAGTGTTTTCATGTTTCTTTACGACATGCAAAAATGAAGAATGTACAGAACTGAACAAATAAAAATTATAAAAAAGCTAGGCTATCACGCAGCATAAGAAAATGTTTTCAGCCAGGTGTAGTGGTACACACTTGTAATCTCAGTGCCTCAGGAGGCTGAGGCAGGAGGATCACAAGTTTGAGGCTACCCTGGGCAACTGAGTGAAACTCTGTCTCAAAACTTAAAAAAATAAACAGGGCTGAGGATGTAGTTCAGTGGTAGAGTGATGACCCTTGGCTCAATCCCCCGTACATCCAAAAGAAAAGAGAAAAAAAAAAGAGAAAGAAAACTAAGTTTTCTAGATTCTAGATAAGCATTCCTCAAATTTAAATGTTAATTTCAATTGGGTGTGAATCTTGTTAAAATGAATACTCTGATCACCAGGTCTAGTTAAGCTCTCAGGGGATGCTGATGCTACTGATCTTCAGACTACTTTTAATATAAAGACTGATACATGCCTAGCACGAAGTAGTAATTAACATTACCTGTAACAATTTCTCATTTGTGGTTTTCATCTCTATGTATTTGACTTGTTTATCAGGAGACATATTTCTGATAATGCCATCTGCTGCTTGTTTTTCTTGTTCAATTTCTTCTTCTACACTTCTAATTTGTTTTTCTTTCCTGAAATCAAAAGCATACAATATTTCTATTATTATATTGAGGGGAAAAACATTAAAAAAATTCCAGTTAGGTCTTAATTTAATAGAGTACTTAAAGGTACTTAAATTTGATGTGTGATTAAAAAGTTAAATTTGTACCCCCCCAAAATTCCTACTTTAAACTATATAAAATTTGGCCCCCCCATCAATATGGCTTATTTTACTTCAGAAACTTTTCCATCCCCCAAACCTACTTCTATATTCTCCATTTTACTTAACTAAGAAAACACAAATTATTACAGAAGATCAAGTCCTTATACCTGAGGATGCATTTACACGTTCTATTGTCAGACCCTCAAACAATTATAAGATGGGTTTTAGAATCATGGTTTACAAACATGAATTCTTTGACCACAGGAATTCTTTGACCAAATAAAATCTTTTTTTTTTTAACAGAGAGAGGGAGAAAAAGAATATCAATTTTATTTACTTTTCATGTAGTTCTGGTTTCTCTGATACCCAGTTGTATATGTGGTGCTGGGGTTCCAACTTGGGTCCTCACACATGCCAGGCAGTTACTCAAACCATCTAGTAACTGCTTCAGCCCCCAAATGAAATGTTGTACAGAAATTTGACAAGTATATCATATAAAGCAATGCAGCTCTGACTGAACTGGCATGTAGAGAGACCTATAACACAATTTGATTTTTAAAAAAGAAATCATAGCTTTGTATTAATAGTAAGCTTTGCTGAGCTGTGCATGGTAGTATATGCCTATAGTTTCAGTCACCTGGGAGTCTGAGGAAGGAGGATTGATTGACTGAACCTTTATACCAAGACCCCCATCTCTTAAAAAACTTGATGCCCTGGGTTTGAACCCCAGTTCCAAAAAAGAAAAACAAAAAAGACTAAATAAATGAAATACCTACCAAAAAAAAAAAAGGACTGAGTGTATAGCTCAGTAGTGGCAGAATGACTGCCTAGCACACGCAAGGACATGGGTTGATCCAGCATCACAACAACCAAATAAAATATAACACTACCCTTTGTTTAAATTCCCTTTTTAACTAGCAATTTAATTAAAATATGTTTCTGAAAATTTTTTGCTATATTTTTAACAGTGTAATAATTTAATCCCCTAGAAAAGTAACTGTTAAGGAACAGTGAAGTTAATTAGAATCAATAACCATTTTTATCATATAATCACAAGCAATACCAAAGTTGTGCATTTTATATGTAAGCTCAATGAACAGAGAGAGAAAGCTTCTAGAAAAAATAATAGGTAAGATAGAACCTGTGCAAATACTTCAAGATTTACACTTAAAAGCTTGATTCAACATAAATTTGCAGTCTCAAGATCATAAAGGTCTGATTTGGCCTCAAACTCTAATTAATATCAGTATTTATTGTATTTCCCTCACAGAGAGAACTATAGTTTTCATATTCACCAACTAAGTCCAATAGATGCACACATCCCCATATCTTCCACCTACTACTGACATGAATAAACTCCAAAATTTCCCTACAAACTTCATCTCATAACAACCTAATTAAAGATGAACATAATGAGACAGAAGACCTGGAATTTTAATTTATTTTTGTTTCAAGACAGTGATGTCTTCTCTTTGAACTTCAATTATTATAGTATAACAAATGTGTTTGGTGTTATTATAATTTATATGGATTATAAACTGATATACAGAACTTCTAAGCAGAAAGCATTATCTATTTTAATCTTTTTTTGTTTTTGTTTTTCAGAGAGAGAGGGACAGTGAAAGAGACAGAGAAAGAGAAACAACTTTATTTAGTTTTTCACATGGCCTTCATTGCTCCAATACTTAGTTGTGTATGTGGTGCTGGGGTTTGAACCCGAGTCCTTGTGCTTGCCAGACAAGCTCCGAAACCGCTGAACCACCACTCCAGCCCCTAATCTCTTTATTTTATTGATTAAGGATAACAAAGCCTAAAGGTGTCAATCTTTTGGAACTAAACATTCTAAATTTTGTGATTATTCTACTATAGTTAGATGGGAACTAATGTAGTACAGTATTCCATTTTACAGACAGGAAATTACAGTAGCAGGAATGTAACTAATTTTCTGAAGGCCATATAAGGGCCAACTATCAGGTCTTTTGATACTTTGAGCCCTTTTCTGCAGTGGTAACTAGGCAGTAAAACAACCAGCGAAAGTGTCATAAAAATGAGTGAACAAGAAAGCAGGAAGGCAATGAAGTACAAAATTAGTGTTCTTTTCAATTTGTACCTTTAAATACAAAATACCTTTAGAACTTACAAATTACTTTAGAAACAATATATCTTTCAAAATGTGCCTTCTCAATATTATACACTATGTCACAAAGTAGAATTCTCAATTTGTCAATACTTTCATAAATTTTTGAAGAATAAGAAACACAACGGTTAAGAAAATCATCTTCCCTGTTGCACTGACAAAGTCGAGGAAGACTTCAAGAAATTACTCTTCTGGTCAATCTTTTGCCAAGGAAGTTCAGCTACTTTTTTAAATCACTTATTCACTGAGTACAAAGGTTAAAACAAAGTGCAATGCAATCACATGACATACTGTTTTTTCTAAAGGTACGAGTGCCTCTGCGCCTGGCTCTACTGGTGTAGAAGAAACAGAATAAATTTCTTTAGCATATCAGTCTCGGAGAATAAAGGAAAAAGTAAAGGTAAGATCCTATATATTTACAGGTTTGGTTGTTGCTGGATTTAAAAAAAAATTGTTTGTTAAATCTGTACAACCATCTTTGCCTCTAATAGGTAAAGAAAGAGCAGAAAATATGATTATATTTTCACATGATCTACCTCAGAAATAATATAAACCTGAGATATGACCAAGGAATCTTTACAAATAAAATTATAATACGATATAAGTAACTATTTTTCTTTGAGGAACAAAAGGGTAAATTTAGCAAATTAAATTCATAAGATCTTTTTATATTGAAATAAATTAGTAACAGAGCATTTAACCTAAAAATAAATTTGCAAGACAAAAAGGGCCACTAGTTGAAACTGTTGAAGCTAGGAATTAATTATTATCTTTACTTAGGTTTTTTTCCTTAAAAATTTCCATTTTACCCAGAGACTTGGGAGGCTGAGGCAGGAGGATCACCAGTTCAAAGTGAGGCCCTAACCAAATTAGTGAGACCCTGCCACAATAAGAAAATTTAAAGAGGGCTAGGGATGTGGCTCAGTGGCTAAGCAAACATCTGTGGATTCAATCCCTAGTAAAATAAAAAAAAATTTCCATTTCAAGTGTTTAAATTTGTGCATGTGTATGTGCATACACACATAACCAAGAACAACAACAACAAAAACCCTATAAAACTATTAAGGACAGGAATTTTCAATCCTTACCATCTTATTTCAGATACACTGAATTCTGGCACAAATATTTAAAATAGTTGATGGGAAAACCAAAATAATTGCAGCAACTTTTATTTCATTGCATACAGCAATCATATCAATAACTAAACCCCAAAATTGTACTTGAAATCTCATTAAGAACATGATTTCTTTTTTTTTTAATATCTAAAATTTCCTGTCTAAAGTTTTTTTTTTTAATGTATCATGTAAATTGTAGGCTATGTACAAGGGCTCTTAATTTTATGGAATAATTAAAAGAAACTGATATTCTATTTGTTTTCTATTTTTTATTAGTTCCTAAGTATTCATTGAAACTCAAAATAACATTTCAAAATAAATTTCAAATTGAGAAGAAAAATTCCAAAAGGAAAAAATGACAAAATAATTGTTTTCTAACTTTTTTTTTTAAGAGAGAGGGAACGATGAGAAAAAGAAAGAATAAAGAATCAATTTTATTTATTTTTTCATCTGGCCTGTTTCTCCAACACTTAGTTGTGTATGTGGTTCTGGGCTTGAACCTGATTCCTCGTGCATGCCAGCAAGCACTCCAAATGCTGAGACACTGTTCTGGCCCCCTAAGTCAACTTTTTTAAAGTGCAAATTGACTCGTGAATGATTTCTTCATAATCTACTGCCTTGCCAACTCTGCCAACATGATTTCTTTTTTTTTTTTTTTTAAAGAGGGAGTGACTGAAAGAGAGAATCAACTTTATTAAGTTTTTCATGTAACTTCTGTTGCTCCAACATGTGTACGTGGTGCTAGGTTTGAACTTGTGTACTCAGGCATGCCAAGCAAGCGCTGCAACCGCTGAGCACCGCTCCAGCCCCCTAAGTCAACTTTTTGGAAGTGCAAACTGACTAATGAATGACTTCATAATCTAATGCCTTACCACTCTGCCAACATGATTTCTTAAAGGTAGCCAGTAATGCTGCCTTTCAGTGTCATGATGGTCAATTTTCACTCCATCTTTCCCCTCTCAAAAGACAAAGATGTAAAACAAAACAAACAAACAAACAAACCAGGAACGGTGTGGATCAGTATATTTTGCAACTTTAAACTTAATAATGGTTTAGATTTGTTGACTGTGTCCTTGTACAGAACCTTGAGCTGAGCTATGCTGCTTTTAAATCTAAAAAATTACCAAAAGGAAAGAAAACATTTCCTTTTTCTTTTCTTCTTTTGTACTGGGGATTGAAGCGAAGAGTACTTTACACCTGAACTACATCCTCAGCCCTTTTTAGTTTTTATTTTGAGACAAGTTCTTGCTAAGTTGCTGAGGCTGACTTTGAACTTCTTTTTTTTTTTTTTTTTTTTTAAAGAAAGAGGGGACAGTGAGAGAGAAAGAGAGAAGCAATTTTTATTTAGTTTTTCATGTGACTTTCATTCCTCGGACACTTCCCTGCGTATATGGTGCTGAGGTTTGAACTCGCATACTTGAGCATGCAAGGCAAGCGCTGTAACTGCCAAGCCACTGCTGAGCCACCGACTTTGAACTTGTGATATGCCTGCCACAGAATCCTAAGTTGCTGGGATTACAGGCATGTGCCTTTTCTAAGTCTTATAATTTTACCTTTTAGCATGCTGGAGAGAACAATTATTTTTATATAGACAATAAAGATAATAAAGATAATACAGAAAAGACTGTCCTCTCTCCATTTTCATGTAGGCTCGCAGTCCTATCTTGCCTCCATTTTCTTTACCTGATTCTATTACACATCAACTCTTTACTTAAATCCGGTTTTCTTGGTAGCCTATTTGCTTCCTTTAACCACTTTTATCTATACATATTTGAAAAACAATAGTTCTCTCTTGCCAGAAACATCAGTAAGGAGTTGACCACACCACTGAGAAATACTGACACAAGCCATTGAAGAGGCTGTACACCACAATCCCTAGAGATCACTAAACACAGGTAAATTACCTTCTGTAAATGATTTAAGCATTTACGGGCAACTGTCAGGAACAGTGAAAGCTTGAACTCATTTCTGGCTCTAAAAAGGGTTTTAGGGGCTGCAGCAGTGGCTCAGCAGTTAAAGCACTTAAAACGCTTACCTGAAAAGTGCAAGGTGTGGGGTTCAAACCCCAGCACCATCTGTACAACTAAATGTCAGAGAAATAAAGGCCAGATGGAAAAACAAATAAAACTGATTCTCTCTCTCTCCCCCTCCCTCAACAAAAGCGGGGGGGGGGTTATTATGATCTATATCCAAGTTGCATAAAATCTGAGGCAGAATAGCTTTTTCTAACAAACTTAACTGTATAAAGAGAGAGTAGATGGGGAATAAGGTTAACAAGATCAATGAACTGAAGGCAATGAGGAAACTGACCAAAAGAGACCAACACTGAAATAATAAACTCCTATTGCTAATCAGACAACAGACTTTAGTATAATTTGGAAAGAATCTTCTGATTGTGATTAGCTTTTCTACTTCCCGTTCTGATCAAATAAACTTTCCTGAAAGCAACTTAACTATTTGTAACAAATGTTCTAAGAAGGTCAAAAACCTGAATTTTGGAAGACCTCCTAATGATGACAGGATGTATTTATAATCTTTCAAAACAGAAAATTTGTTTGCAGAAAGATTTTCAATGTCAATTTTGAGAAAACAGAATGAGAAACATCAAGGTCATAAACAAAGTAATAAATGGAAAGTTAACAATTTAATGAGGAGTATTATCCAATAAATGCCAATTTCAGTTAAAATAATATATAGAATGTAGCCATTTAAATGACTCATTCTCAAAACTTCAAAAAACACAAAAGATAAAAAGGAGTCAGATAATGTTCCTCTCCATGTGAGAAGATTAGAGGATTTTCCCCTCTGTGGGGAAAGGAATCTGTGCAATAAGCACAAGTGAATCTAAGGGTACTATTGAGATTAAGTTAAAGTTCACATATTACATATTCATATAAATACACTTTACCACTACTCAGTTCTCAGAATGCTGACCATCAGGCCTTACCTGTTTAGGCAAAGAGACATTTGGGAGACTAGAGATAAAGCTCAGTGGCAGAGCTCTTGCCTAGTATGTGCAAGGCTCTGGGTTCAATCCTTAGTAATGTAAAACAAAACTAAAACAAACAAAAATTTTTATTCTGAAAGAATCAATTAGAAAAGACTTAAAAATAATGACATTTAGGCATTACCCAAGAAAAAACAGTTCAGCAAGTTCACTCTACAGTAAGGTTTTAGAGTCAATAAGGAGGTCTATTATGTTTTAAATCCGGATAAGGTGTAGAGTTATGCAACCTAAGGTATTTGTAGAGATGTATTGGGAAGGAGGTGGGGGAGGAACAAGGGTAGGGAACTGGGGGGGGGGGCTCTTGGGGGTAAATCTAATTTTCAGAATTTATATATATATTATTTCATTAGAAGCTTGTTTGATTGTTCAACAAATAAATTTCTGAATAAAATAAATAAAAAAAACCCATACAAATGCAGTTTCCAATCGGCTTCTTAGTTCCCCGTTCTTTTATATAACCCCCAAATAAAATATTAACATATATGAAGAAAGCCTCCAATAAACTGGGAAAGTACAGCCAGGGACACAGAAGCTATTTAAGGAAAAAGACAGAACAAAACAAAACAAAAAAAAGTGCTTGTGAGAGCCTTGGGCTCTCTCTCGTGCGTGCGCGCACACACATGTGCACACGCGCACACACAATTAAAGGCAAGAATCATACAACAGATATACAACAGAAAATGTTGAGATAACAAAAAGGTCTTAGAACTTTAAATTAGACAGGAAATAGAAAACTTTAATAGAACAATTTGAAGATAAAATTGAGGATGTCTTCCAGAAAGAAGAGTGAAAATAGAAATGTACAGTAGCAGAGTAAAAATATAAAAATCATTCCAGATGATGAAATACCCAATAAGGCAGCTCCCCATAGAGAATTAGGACTTCAGGTGGGGTGGGAAGATGAAGAAAATCATTAATATTATCAATGAGAAAATTCAGAAAATTTCCCAGAAATGAGAAATACAGCTTTCAGTTTCAAAGCAAAAATCAAACCACCCAGTTTAACTGACGAAATTAGACTCTCACAAAGACACAGGATCATGAATTTCAGAATACTGATTTTAGAAGCTGTGAGGCTAGGAAGAGGCAAGTTACATAAAAGGATAAAGAACTAGAATGTCACAGCAACTGAAACTCAGATAATGGGGCAAAGAAATCAGTATTTTAAGGCAAAATTCTTTCCCATTGAGAATTCAATTTCTAGCCAAAATATCTTTCAAGGTTAAAAAAACAAAAAAACAAAACAAAAAAACCTTCCCCTTCTATGTACCTTCTCCGGAAGTTATGAAGCTCCTTTGAAACAAGTCAACAAGCCAAGACAGGGCATTCTAGAAAACAGCAATCCAATAACAAAGGCAAAAGAGAATCTCTGTGATGAGAGCAGAAGTCAACAAGGTTTACTGATTAGCTTCTCTAGCTTAGAGCAAGGCAGCAGATATTTTTAAGCAGATAAAACAGATAAATACTTAATATGCATTAACTAGAGATTTGCAATGGGAAAGTATGCACATAAATTCATTAAAAAAACAAACAAACCAGAAAACTAAACATGTGAAAAAAACAGCCCAATTAACATGGAGCACTCCTGTTACCTGGCTCAGTCACTGACAGCTTACTTGTATTTGTGATAACATAAACACTGAATATTTATCTAACTAAAATTACAAGTGATTTTTAGGAAGTGAATATGTATTGAAGAGTAAGGTAGAGAGTATTTGAAAGCTAAAGATTTTCATTTCCTACAGTTATAAGTCAATAGATAACTCCAACAGATAACATCTAAAACTGAAAAATCAAGAATTAGCAATACAATATAACAAAGCACACTTACACACATAGATATATATTCCTCTGGAGTTTCTTTTGCACACACATACATTTAAAAATTTAAATGTACACCACTTCGATTACTTTAAAGCTCCTTTCAATATACTTCATGAGATACCTTAGAAAATATTGATTCTCTCATTCTCCACAAGAGTTTTCCAGTTAGTTAAGATAAGAGTGCAGGGGCTGGAGCAGTAGCTCAGTGGTTTCGGTGCCAAGCACGAGGACCCGGGTTCAAACCCCAGCACCACGTACACAACTGAGTGTTGGAGCAACTTAAGGCCATGTGAAAAACTAAATAAAGTTGATTCTCTCTTTCTCTGTCTCTCTCACTGTCCCTCTCTCTTTAAAAAAAAAAAAAAAGGTAAGAGTGCAGGGAAGATAAACAGCAATGAGCTTATTCCTAATTCTATGTATTTTAAGAAAAAATAGATTTTAAAAAGGGGAGAAAAAGGAAATCAATATGTCCTCACTAATCTCTACAGTTCTTGTCTCCTACTGAGATGAAAATACTTTCTCTTCTATCAGGCCTGCAATATGAAATTCACATGTATCACAGTCTTGTTTTGGCCCTTCTCCATGCTATTATTATCGGACAAAAGTCAGACTTCTAAAACAGTAAGTTTTTGTAATCATGGTAATGAAAATGCACACCTTCTATACTTCTAGTAAAGTATCCAAAAGTAACAATATCTCCACCACCACGAAGAAAATTTGATCCTAAAACTACTCTTTAGTTTCTGTGTATATTCATAATCTGTGACCTCTGAGAGTCATCCTAATTTAATAAAATCGGTAGTTTTATTTTTAAACTGAGTTTTTAAAAAGTTGGTGAGAGAGCCAGGCATGGTGGTGCATGCCTATATCCCCAGTGACTATGGAGGCCGAAGTGGGAGGATCCCAAGTTCAAAGACAGCCTTAGCTACTTGGCAAGGCTCTCAACAACTTAGTGAGACCCTGTCTCAAAATAAAATATAAAAAAGGACTGGGAATGTGGCTCAGTGATTAAGTGCTCCTTTGTTCAATCCCAGGTACTAAAAAAAAAAAAAAAGTTAATGAAAGTAGAAATCAGTAAATTTTCACTATCAAGTCAGAGACTAGTTCCAAGTCAGTCATACCAAAATCCAGTTAAAAATGTAGGCAACTTTTTTTTTTAAAGAATAATCATGTTTATAGGGGAAATTTCAACTGCAACAGTCAAAACAAGAACTATTTCTTTGTATCTATATCTATATAAGGAAAGCATTTCAAGTTGTGTGGCTCATTATTTAGTCATGGCTCAATTTCTGATATAATCAAAAATTTCTTTTTAAAACACCAAACTTTGAGCTGTTAACCCAAAAAAGCTTGAATTGGGTATTATTTTTAAATTATTTAATAGCCCTAGGTATGTGTTGATACTTCTACTTATTTTAAAAAATTATACATTTTAAAATAATTACCCTATAAATGCCTACCTTGCACAATAGTAAATAAGTTAAATGGAATTATTTAACTTGTATTTCTACACATAAAATAGGACTATGTAATGATTACATAATTAGTTGGAAGATACTTGTATAACATACCAGCATCTCCTTGCTAAATTCTATTAAAATTTCCCTAATCTTCCCTATTTCATGACAATAAAAATAAATTTGTTCTACCATTCTCATACTATAATGAAAGATTAGATAGAATTCTTTTTCCAAAATGATTTCCTTCCAATGTTGAAGTTCTTGAATATGAAATTTTGAGAAATTTTATTACTATTTTTCCTGATTAATAAATATCTAATTTCTTTTGTTTTTTAGGAACTCAAATGTAATTTCACTGAAAAGAATTATTCTTTCATTCCAATGGATATCAATCATGATGTTACTATTCTTGATCTCAGTTATAACAAAATTACTCTGAATGTTACTGACACAAGGGTGCTGCAGATGTATTTTTTACTCACTGAGCTCTATTTAACTGAGAACAATATCAGTATCTTACATAATAATAGTTTCAGTAACCTCTCCAATCTAGAAGTCTTAAATATCTGTAGAAACTCCATCTATGTAATTCAACAGGATGCATTTGTAGGCCTAAATAAACTAAAACAATTATATCTTTGCCAAAATAAAATATTAAAACTAAATCCGGACACGTTTATGCGTCTAAACAACCTGAAACTTCTGAATCTGCAAGGGAATTTGATAAGCTACTTTGATGTACCACAACAACTTCATCTGGAATTAATAATTTTATACGGAAATCCATGGAACTGTACTTGTAGTCTATTCAATTTGCAGAACTGGTTGAAAACATCAAATGTGATACTAGGTAAGCTTTCATAATTTTTTTTTTTTAAGAAAGGGAGAGAATGAGAGTGAGAGAATCAATTCATTTTTCCAACTGGCCTTTATTTCTCTGACACTTTTGTTTCTGTGGTGCTGGGGTTCAAACCTGGTTCCTGCGCTTGCCAGGCAAGCATTCCAACTGCTGAGCCACTGTTTCAGCCTACAAGCTATAATAACCTAAATTAAATAAAATAAAAATGCGATTAACTTTTGGTATTCCACCCCAGGAAAGTCATTCATTTCATGTTTAAAACTAACAACAACAACAAAATCAAGCTGGGTACGGTGACACATTCCAGCAACTAGAGAAGCAGAGGCAGGAGGATACCAAGTTTAAGACAGCTGGGCAACTTAGCAAGATACTGCCTCAAAATAAAAATTTAGAAAGGGGTAGGAATGTGTCTCAGTGATAAGAGTACCCCTGGGTTCAGTCACAAATACTGCAAGAAAAAAAAATCGGCTGGTTAAGTTAGAGCATAGTAGTACAGCATTTACCCAGCATGTGTGAGGCTCTGGTATTGATCCCCAGCACTGGAAAAATACATACATATTCAAAAAATAAAACCATTTCTGCTGAAGGAAAGTAGGAAAAAACACTAAAATGTAATTGCTGGGGGCTCAGGGTGTAACCTAGTCATGGAGTACTTGCCTTGCAAGAGTAAGGCCCTGGGTTTGATCACCAGTACCTTGCCAAAAAGAAAAAAAGAAAAAAGATAATTGCTGAAGAGATGTTCTTCTTTCCTCAGCCCTCCACAAAAAGGAGAAACTTAAGTGTCCTATATATATGAGATGATAACCGTCACTTCATATATTGTGTTTGCAAACAACACATGACACCAAATTTTTTTTCTATAAGTACTTTCTGATTATTATAACATCTTGTTGCAGAATAGTTAAAAATAGGTGCCTTACTTTGTGAACTACACATCATACTCTGCTTGATATCCATAATGTAGCATAAGCATAAAATCTTTACTAGCACAAACTAAAATATAAACAGATAACATATTTTACTGTATTTGTAAAGTAACAGAAATGTGTATCACCCCCTGGTTATATTACTATGTAAATACATTAAGACTTTGTTATAATATCCTTAATGATGAGATGTCAAAATTTCTATGTAAAATAATTACAAATGTTGATAACCATTCTTATTCTCTATAATAAGTATTAACTTATTCCCTTTTATTTATTAGAAAATGAGAACATCACCATGTGTAGCTACCCAGATATCCTGAAGGGCTACAATATCAAAACAGTACCCTATACAGCTGAATGCTCAAAATTTGCTTCATCTATAACTGAAGATATTCATAATCATTTTCAGCTCATTAGCAATTCAACTTTCAATAGTTCTTTAAGCAATTTCACAAGAAATTCAGGTAATGTACTGGTTTCAAATATTAATACTGCTCAAAGTATCATACTAAGTAAACTTAGGTAATTTATCTTCTTTCATTCTGAAATACTAGAAACAATGTAAAAGAATATTTCCCCATGTCAACAAAAGACTTACAAAATACTAGAATTCAACCTAGAATCTATTCATTATCAGCCAACTACAACTGTTGATTATTTAACTTAAGGCTTCATATTAACTAGTCAAGTCATAATTCTTAATGAGTAAAAATCAATACTTGTCTTATGTGGTATGGGTTATGGGTAGCAACAATTGCAAAAACAAGAGGATGAAGAGGATCCAAAATAATCAGGACCAGATGTGTTCTAAATTTGAATTTCTCTGAATTTTGGAAAATATGAATATATATAATGAAATAGAAGCCAGGTGTAAATATAAAATATTTGTTTCAAAAATGCCTTATATATACAGCCTGAAGACAATTATTTTTAATGCACCTGCATTTTGACTGACCTATCACATGAGGTCAGGCATGGAATTTTTCACTTGTGCAATCAAAGTTGGTGTTCAAAATGTTTCAGATTTTTGAGCATTTTGGGCTTTCAGATTAAGGATGCTCAACCTATAGGTTTTTTTTTCCCTTAGATTATGATTATTTTAGTATTTTTTAACACAAGGTTTTATCTTTCATTAGTTTTACACATTGAAGGGGTATGTTGTTACACTTTCATACATGCACACATATCACACATCTCTCTCCTTTACCCTCTTCAGGCTCCCCTCCTCCCAGTTCTCTCCCCTCCTCTTCTCCATCCTCCCTAACCCCTAATTGCCCCCAGTTCAATTGGTAATCCATGTTTGATGAGTCTGTTGTCTAAAGTTATTGTTCTCTCACTCTTTCCTATATTATACTCTAGCTTCCACATATGAGAGATAACATTTGGCCCTTGAGTTTCTTGGTTTGGCTAATTTCACTCAGCATGATTTTTCCCATTTCCACCCACTTACCTGGCAAAGGCCACGATTTCATTTTTTTAAAAATAGCTAAGTAGAACTCCACTGAATATAACAGTTTCTTTTTTTTTTTTTTAAAGAGAGAAGGACAGTGAGAGAGAGAGAGAGAGGGAGAGAATCAATTTTTTATTCAGTTTTTCACATGGCTTTTGTTGCTCTGACACTTAGTTGTGTACGCGGGTGCTGGGGTTTGAACCCTTGTACTTGCGCATGTTGGGCAAGCGCTGTAACCACCGAGCCACCGCTCCAGCCCCACAGTTTCTTGATCCATTTACCCAATGATGGGCATTAGGGTTGATTCCATAATTTAGCTATCATGAAATGTGCTGCTACAAACATTGATGTAGATTTGTCGCTATTGTAAGCTGAATTTATATCTCCTGGGAAAATACCCAGGTGTGGAATAGCTGGGTCATAAAGTGAGTGGTCCCATCCCTAATTTCTTACTGCTTCCTACAGTGGTTGTACTAATTTGCAGTTCCACCAATAATGTATAAGGATTCCTTTTTCCCCCACACCATCTCCAGCATCTGTTGTTGTTTACTTTCTTGATCTTTGCCACTCTGACTGGAGTGAGGTGAAATCTTACTGAAGTTTTGAATCGCATTTCTCTGATTGTTAGAGATGTTGAACACTTTTTCATATATTCATTTGCATTTCTTCTGTTGAGAAGTTTCTGTTTAGCTCTTTTGCCCATTTGTTGATTGGGTTGTGTTTTTGAGCTTCTCTCTATATCCTAGGTATTAGACCCTGTCAGAGGCGTAGTTAGCCATTATTTTCTCTCATTATGTAGGCTCTCTCTTCATATTAATTGATCCCTTAGCTGTGCAGAAGCTTTTTAGCTTAATAAATCCCACTTATTGAATATCTTGGTTATATTTCTTGTGCTATGGGGGACTTGATAAGTAACTCAGTGCCAGCTCCCATATGGTGGAGTGTTGACTCTATTTTTTCTTCTAACATTTGTAAGGTATCTGTCAATGTGTAGTTATTTTAGGAAAAGGTATTCTTTCACAGTACTACAAAAATAGCTTTTATTTAGTACTAGTAACTTTTGTCCAAAGAACACTAGAATGTATGTTCTTTCTAATACCAATATTGTAGAATAAGTAATAGGATGATATTATGGTAATTTTGTATGTGTGTGTGGATTTAACAAGATCTCTTTCTCTTCCATTTAAGAACATGAACCTCTTGGAAAAAGTTGGATTTTTCTTGTTGGTGTTGTTGTCACTGTACTGATGACTTCACTCCTCATCTTTACTGCTATCAAATGCCCTATATGGTATAATTTTCTGCTTAGTTACAATCATCGGCGCCTGGAAGAGCATGAAGCAGAAACCTACGAAGATGGTTTTACTGGAAATTCAAATTCCCTTTCACAGATAGCAGATAAAAACTCTGAAGACACTACAATAATATTTGAACAGCTACATTCATTTGTGGCAGATGATGATGGGTTTATTGAAGACAAATATATAGATACCCATGAACTATGTGAAGAAAATTAATTTCAAAATGTTTGATTTCTGAAAAAATATTAGTCTACTCAAGAGCTTAGATGTGGAGACTTTAATAGGTAAAAAATACCAAACTAGAGCTAGTAGGTCTTCATCTTAATTTGTATAATATACACAAATATCATAAAAATGTTTCTCTTATTGAGCAAGAAGGCCAAGTCACAGTTAATCTATAATACTAGCATTACTAATCTCAGCAGTACTTAGGACTAATAAAAAGGCCTAATGTTAATAATTCATTAAATAAAAAAATAGATCCTCATATTAACATATATTTGGGATATAGTACAGATTTAGATATAAATATAAAGTCCCAATAACTAAAAAAAATAAAAGATTTTGGATTTATATCATGAGTTAAAGTGAAGAAGAGAGAGAGCTTTCTTCAACTACACTAAAATTAGTTTTACACTCCAAGAGTGATTTCATGGATTTGAAAAATAGTTCATGCTTCCTGAATCAGCAAAACAGAATTTGATCAAAATTTAGTAGCAAGTTAAGGAACAGGGCATAACATTCAGGCATATTCCTTAATGATTACTACTGATTTCAATAAGAAAGAAAGGTTGTCAGCAAAGTGCATGACTGTCACAATTTAATATCATGATGGTTTACAAAATAGGCATCACAATTATTTATGAAATCTAATTACAAAAACACATATTTTTGCCTTTCTCTGGGAGATTATTATTCAAATGGATCTATGCTGGGGCTGAAGAATCTTTAGGTAGTCCATAAACAGCTGATGTTTGGGATACAATAGAGCAATATTTCTCAAATTGTTTTCTAGAACACTAACCTCCAGAGAAACATTCGGAAGCATTTATAGGAAAAGAAAAAGGTACATGGATTAGGCACAGTGGCACACTTGTAAATTCTGGCCACTTAGGAGGCTGAGGCAGAAGAATTGTGTTCAAAGTAGCCTGGGTAACTCAGCAAGGCCCTACGTCAAAATAAGATTTAAAAAATGGCTGGGATGTAGCTTAGTAGTAGAGCATTTTGTTAGCATATACAACATCCTGAGTTAGGTCCCTAGTACCACCAGAAAAAAAAAAAGAAAGAAAGAAAGAAAACAAAAAAATTAAAAGGTACATCATCAAATTACTATAGGAAACACTAGCTTTAAAGAAAGTAAAAAAGATTCCTTAATATAGGATTTATCTGAGACTTCACTAAGCTAAACTGCTTTTTCATCATTCAAGAGAAAAGTATTAAGAATTTTTCAAACTTACTCACTTGGAAGTATACCTATTAAGAGGTCATAGCACAATAACAGTCCAAAGAACATATTTAGAAAACATTAAGACTGTAAGAGGAAGAGTCCATCTAAAGTAATTATTTTTTAGTTCCCTTACTATCAACTGGCAGCAAATATAATATTAACAACTTATTGATGGTAAATATTAAAAACTGTAGCAAAATCTATAACTTTAATCTTCCATACATGAGGAAATTAAGTTATTTATCTGTATGTTTTAAAGATAATGATCTCTATCTAGAACACTGAAATATATTTAGAGATCAAACAGTATGTGATTTTCTTCATCATAATAAATGGAAAGGAACAGTAGCTAGAGCTGGGGACAGAACATGGTTAGATATGTGCTGAAAGAGTTGGAAGATGGGTATATAATAGTATGCTATTTTTGTGTATGTTCAAATTTCTCTATAATAAAGTTTTTAAATGTACTTGATAATTTCTTAGAAAACAGACTAAAAATCTTGTCATCTGTAGAACAGTCATTTAAAAAGCTATATTCATAGTAAATTCAGTTCAAATGTCTAAGAAGAAATAAAAACTGTTTAGGATGATATATCCTCCAAAACAGAAGAATTCACTCATGTTTATAATGCATATTTGCTTGGGCTGGTAGAAATGTGATTTCAATAAAGAATGTGAATATTTTGTCTAATATTATCTGTGATCCACTGTTGTAAACCTCAATTTTAAGAGTGAGATAATTGCAGGGATACAAGATATACTTTTCCTGGGGTTAGGGATTTAGCTCAGTGGCAGAGTGCCTGCCTAGCACACCCAAGGCCCCAAGTTGTATCCTCAGCCCTGAAAAAAAAAAAAAAAAAAAAAGATACACTTTTCCTAAATAATCTACCATTCTTTCAAACTATCTTTCCTAACCATAAGATATAATATTTGAGAAATGTAATAAAATGAAATATAATCATAAATGAGAAAAGACTCTATCTAATCTCTAAAATCCAAGAGTCTCTTATCTTTATAAATTGAGTATTCAATAAATATCTGACTAAATAAAGATAAATGGGTGTAAAATTATAATTATGTATGCTTTTAAAGAACAACTGATTCTGACGAATACCGAACTAGAAAGCGTAGACACCATAACTGGAAAAGAATCATTAGTTCAAGCATGCACATGAAGCGATTTAAGTTAGGTGTCTAAATATTATTGTAGTCATATACTGAGGTTGTATACTGTAACCAGCTTATTATGGACAGGTTTCCCATAATGAACCAGATGTTCCTAACACACTAAATAACAGTATTAAAATGAAAGAGAAAAAAAGGAAGCTTTCCACCTGCCTTCTCAAAATATAACATTTCTGGGGCTGCAGTGGTGGCTCAGTGGTTACAGCGTTTGCCTGGCATGTGCGAGTACGAGTTCAAATCCCAGCACCATGTACACAACAAAGTCTCAGAGCAAAGAAAGCCACATGAAAAACTAAATAAAAATTGATTCTTTCCTTCTTTCTCTCTCTCACTGTCCCTCTCTCTAGTATACACACACACACACACACACACACACATACATACATACATATATATATATATTACATTTCTTGGTCTCTCTGAATGTGCAGAATCAAGTTAGAGACCCATTGTTATTGAGCTGTTTTAAACCATGTTAACACAAGAAATGAATCTATTCTCCTAGTACATAGAAAAGTAAACTTCATAAAAAACATTTTTGTTCTTAATGTTAATTTCTGTTAAGAAAAAAATCTATCTTACTTCACCATTAAATACAAACTACAAATATAGTTTTTGGGTTTTTCTGTTTGTTTGTTTTGTTGTTTTAATACCAGGGATTGAACCCAGGGTGCTTAACTACTGAGCCACATCCCCAGCCCTTTTTATTTTTTATTTTGAGACAGGTTCTCACTAAGTTGCTCAGGGCCTCTCGCTAAATTGTTGAGGCTGGTTTTGAACTTGTCATCCTCCTGCCTTACCTTCCTGAGTCACTGGGATTACAGGTATGCACCACTGTGCCTGGCTATATATACAATTTTGAAACTAGTAACATCTCAGGAAAAATTACTTTAAAAATTTTTTTATTTAATCAAATGAACCCAACAGACATAAAAATCTGTGATGGTCTTAAACTTATAATATGGGACTATATTTCTGGATGAAAATCTATAAAACATTTAGATATAATATTTATATATCTGATGTAGGTATTATATAACTTTTGAGATAATCGGATAAATAGGTACTCATATGTTCTAAACTCTTTAAGGGCCACAAGAGTTATAGTTTATATGTCTTTTTTTTTAAGAGAGTGAGAGAGAGAAAGAAGAATTAATTTCATTTATTTTTTTCATGTGGTTTTTATTTTTCCAACACTTAGTTGTATATTGTGCTGGGGTTCAAAAACAGGTCCTCATGTATGCCAGAAACTGATCTACTGGTGAGCCACCACTCCAGCCCCAGGAAAGTATCATGTATATAGTAAATGATAAATACCTGTTAAATGATTTTGAACCAAGATAAGAGATGGAAGGGAGGAGTGAAAGATAAGGAAGGAGGGAGGAAGACTTCAAGTAAGAACGTGATCTTCAAGAATGGAATTTTCTTTGCATAAGGAAAGAAACTGCCAGTATTTTCATTTTTTAAGGAAGCACTTCACAGCAGCATCAAATGATAGCAGAAAAAGAAACTTCTTAGATTTTAAACAACAGAGGAATTATATTTACCTTTCAAATGTTTTATTGCTGTACTATAATATTCTGTCACAAAATATTTTACTCTTTATGCAGAAGTAACAAGACAACGAATTTGTTATTACTGAATTTCAGTGATTTTTGTTAGTAATTATCCTTGCTCTCAAATAGAATTGTATCAATACACTGTGGGTACAGAATATGCTTATGTGTGTGTTTATATAAACATATCATTTATGTTTGTGATATAATGTACAGTATTTAATTAGGGTCAAAAATTTTATTAAAAATAATTATCTCACATCTACTCATTATCTTTGTATGTGTTTCTGCCACTGTCAGAGTTAATAACAGTCAAAGCGAGGTGGTATTTAGTCCTTAGGCAGGTTATATAGAAAGACACACAGATAATCTACAAATATGATGCAGAATAGTAGTACAACTACCATTTATGCTAATAAAAATATAAATAGTCTACTAATAACATGTCTTTCATTGGACTGAGGCTAAAATATCATAATTCAAATTAGTTAATACTTAGTTAAAAATATAAATGGTAGATATAAAGACATTCTTATACTAACTTTTAAGTTTGTAGAAGAAATCATATAACCTATAGAATCATTTTCTCCATATAGAAGGTTTGCTGCTTAGTGGTAAATGAAATTAATGTGTAAAAAATGAGATTTAGCCAGATGCTGTGGTGCACACCTGTAATCCAGTGACTGAGGAGGCTGTGGCAGAAGGATTGTGGTTCAAAGCCAGCCTCAGCAACTGGGCAAGGCCCAGAGCAACTTAGTGAGAACCTATCTCAAAATAAAAAATAAAAAGGGACAGGGATGTGGCTCAGTGATTAGCATCCCTGGGTTCAATCCCTGCCCACCTCCCAAAAACTGAAATTTCTGTGGCAAATATCTATTTTTAAATTTTAAAAAAGCAAAAGGGGGGTTGGGGATTTAGCTCAGTGGCAGAGCGTTTGCCTAGCACATGCAAGGCCCTGAGTTCAATCCTCAGCCCTGAAAAAACAAAAAAGCAATAGGGAAAAACAGTTAATATTTCAATAAGGAAATAAATGACTCACTAATTAAACTACCTAGTAAAACTCACTTATGAATCTTATTTTTAAATAGAATAAACTTACGCTTGTCTTTCAGTAAATATGATATCCATACTTTGGGTTTCTCGATCATTTTGGGCTTTAAGCTGAAGAAACAGTTAACGCAGAAGTTAGTAATAAAACTAAAGACTTCCTTTAAAGGTTATTCTGATTATGAACCAAAGAGAAAGATTATTATATTAATCCTAATGCCATATATAAAGATCTAGACAAAAACTACAGCAATTGTTTCATTTAACAAAGAATACCATGAGGTAAAAAAAATGTTTCATAAACATCATAATCTCATGCCCCAAATATTCATTGTTCTTCAATGATCTGTCCAATAATCAAATGTAACCTTAATTTATGCAAACAACATTTCAAGAATTTAATGGGTGTTCAATAAACATTTGATTAACAATATGAAGAACTTAGAACCAGCCAAGTTTTTGTGTTACATCACTCCGGATTTCTATGAACACCACACTAAGCTGACCTACCTGTGCATATCTAGACTAGAATTTGGACATATGCCAAAAAACTGACAAAGCACATTAAAAAGTTTTTATTTTTTATTTCTAATACAGTTTTAATTTGTGAATTCTTCTGTGTTTTAAACCTAAGAATAATCTATTAAATTATCATGGCTTTAGAACCTTACATTTAGAAGAATTATTTTATAAATTCTATATTTTCACCAAATAGTTTTTGGTCATGTAAATAAATTATAAGTTATGAACTATAACTTATATATTTTTGTTCAAATGTTTATAATCAAAATAAGTGAGCTATTAATTCTTCATAGTTAATCTAAATACACTGAAAACAAATTCTCATTTATGAATCTAAGGTCAGTACCTCTGGTATCATAACTATTCATTTTTATCCCTTTGCTGTAAAAACTATGAGAAGGTGCCATTTATCTCCACTGAATGTTCAGCTGTTTTTACACAAAAATTAAAACAGAGGTATTTATAACTAATGTATACAAAAGCAAATATAGAAGACATTCTAACATTTAGTGCAAGACCAATTCAAATAGAGCCTTGAGGGTAGACAGTGAAGTATCCACTTAAAGCAGCCAATCAAGAGGAAGAAATTAAAAAAAAAGCCCCTGAGGGAGCTCAACTATAACAGTGATATTTATAATCAAAGTAATACCCATCTCTAAGGCCCAGAAGATTGTACTAAACAATTTCTAGATATAAACACTTTATTTTAGAGGATAGTATTTTTATAGCTCTATTGCTTATACTTATAAATTCTCTTACCATGTTGTAATCATTCATTACTTCTTCCATTTCAGTATTGGTATTAAGTTTATCTACCAACTATAAACAAAAATACAAAAAAAGTCTATTAGTCTTAATGTTTTATATAGTTCATAATAAAGGTAATTCAATTTCGCGTAATGAGTATTAATTTAACTACCAATACTGTATCTTATATTTTAAGATCAAAGCAAATATTGAGCTAAATAAATACATACTATGAATTCAGCCAAAAGGTAAACTTCAGTTTTAGTGTAGAAAAAGGAGCAATAATGAAATACTTTTCCTGCAGATCATATTATGAACAGTTTTGCCTGCTCTGAAAAGACAGCTTAGCTTATAAAGGTCTAGAAAAAGATAAAGTTTTCAGAAGATCTGTCACTTTTTTGCTTTTCCTCTCAGGAGAGGAATGTTAACAGGTTTTCAAATTTACACTAGTGAAAAAGTAGAACAACTTTCTTTTCATAAAAATTTTAAAAAATCAGCAAGGGAATCCACAGACAGCACAGCAATATGTTTACTGCAAAAAATTAGGAAATGATATCAATAGCTAAAATAGACCATTTACCTTGTGCCAAATACTGTTCAGTGCCTGTTACGTGTACTAACTTAGTTTTCATGATTACTCTGAAGTAAATATTATTGTCCACATTTCAGAGATAAAGAAATTTAGGAAGCAGTGGAACAGAATTTGAACAGAAAATCAAACTCCTTAAACATTAAAAGCAAACGATGGGGGCTGGAACGGTGGTTGAATGGTTACAGAGCTTGCCTGGCATGTGCAAGGATGCAGATTTGAACCCCAGCACCATGCACACAATGAAGTGTTGGAGCAATGAACGCTACATGAAAAACTAAATAAAATGATTCTTTCTCTCCCTCTCACTCTTAAAAAAATAAAAAAGCAAATATGTATTCATACTACTGAACTAAAAGACTAAATATTATTAATGTAGTATATTACTCTATAACACTTTTTTTCATTTGTTATATACATAAGTGCTATTTATTGAGTGCTAACAATATGCCAGTTAAGTGCTTCTGTTTATTGGGTATTAGAGCTCATTAAACATATAAACTGAATATTTTACACATTATTAAAATCTTTCTCCCCTCCCCTTTCTTTTTATGAGACAGGGGATTGAACTGGGGCGCTTTGCCACTAAATTACATCCCCAGTCCTTTATATTTTTTATTTTGAGGCAGGGTCTTGTTAACTGGACACTAGTGGTCTAAAACTTGAGATCCTCCTGCCTCAGTCTCATGAGTTGCTGGGATTACCAGTGTTCAGTGTTGTACCCAGTCTATCAGTACTTTTCTATTAAGTAATTTATCAAATATATTGCAGCATAACTAAAATCTTACTGCAAATTAGATGTCAAAAAATGTTTGTTATGGGGGATTGGAGCGGTGGCTTGGCGGTTAGGGCGCTTGCCCAGCATGTGCAAGTACACGAATTCAAACCCCAGCACCCACGTACACAACAGTGTCAAAGCAATGAAAGCCATGTGAAAAATTAAATAAAAAATGGATTCTGTCTCTCTCTTACTGTTCCTTCTCTCTTTAAAAAAAAAAATGTTTGTTATGGATTGTGTGGTTCAGAAAATTTAAGAATTAAAATATACTATAATCAGAAAATTTTATTGATAAGCATAATATAACAATATCAAGTAGGTATATCATAATTTACCTAATCATTCTTTTGTTTAAAAGAGAGAGAGAGAGAAAGTAAGAGAAAGAGAAAAAGAATCTATTTTATTTATTTATTCATCTGGTTTTAATTTTTCAGACACTCAGTTATATATGTGGTGTTGGATTAGAACCCAGGTCCTTGACATGCCAGGCAAGCAATCTACTGCTGAGCTACTGCTCCAGCCCTTTAATCATTCTTTTTTAAAGAGAGAAAGAGCATCAATTTTATTTAGTTTTTCATCTGGCCTTTGTTTCTCTGACACTTAGTTGTGTACGTGGTGCCGGGGTTTGAACCTGGGTCCTTGCACATGCCAAGTAAGCATTCCAAACCGCTGAGTCATGCTCCACTGCCCACCAAATTTTTCTGACATTTAGCTGTGTATGTGGTGCTGGAGTCTGAACTCAGGTCCTTGTGCATGCCAGGCAAGCGCTTTAAACCACTGAGCCACTGCTCTAGTCCCCTAATCATTCTTTTTTTCTTTCTTTCTTTAAAGGGACAGTAAAAGAGAAAGGCAGGGAATGAATTAATTTTATTTAGTTTTTCATCTGGTTTTCGTTGCTCCAATACTTAGCTGCATATTTGGTGCTGGGGTTCGAACCCAGGTCCTCACACATGCAGGCAAGTGCAGCAACCACTGAGCCTTGCTCCAGCCCCTCCCCTAATCATTCTTAATAGGAGTAGTGAGATAAAAGTTTACCACTTCATTAAATCCAGACACCACTGCTTCCTAATGTGCCTAAAGAATCAGAAAAAATACAATTCTGACACTAAAAATTTTCATGGCATCAACAGCACTCCAAGGATTAAGGCAGTTATCAGTAGTCCCAAAGCTACTGTTTTTTCTTAAAGTCCACACTGAGAAACATCCTTGGTGGAATCACACTTACGTTATATGCTCTTATTTTGACAGAATGGAGGTAATCTGTGTGCTAAATATAATGCAGATATAAATATAATGACAAATATAATGCAGAATGCAGATGGAGGTAATCTGTGAGCTAAATTTAATTATATTTTTAAAATTTCATGAGCGCTACAATCCATAAAAAGGTAAAATATGGGGGCTGGAGCGGTAGCTTAGCAGTTACCACACTTGCCTAGCATGCACAAGGATGGGAGTTGAAATCCCAGCACATGTACACAAGTAAGTGTCGGAGCAATGAAAGCCACATGAAAAACTAAATAAAACTGATTCTGTCTCATGGTCCCTCTCTCTTTAAAAAAGAAAAAAAAGGTAAAATGTGTGTGAATTCAAAGCCATCCTCAGTAAGCAACTTAGGGAGGCCCTTAGTAACTTAGCAAAACCCTGTCTCAAAATAAAATATAAGGGGTTGGGGATTTAGCTCAGTGGCAGAGCATTTGCCTAGCACGCGCAAGGTCCCGAGTTCAGTCCTCAGCCCTGAAAAATAAAACAAACAAATAAATAAATAAATAAAATATAAAAAAGACTGGGGATGTGGAACAGTGGTTAAGCATCCCTGGGTTAAATCCTTGGTACCAAAAAAAAAAAAAATTGGTACAATGTGTTTTTAAAGCAGTGGCAATGTTAATAATACTCAGTAAATTCTAGCTATTTCTTAAATTCTTATGTTAATATTGTTAGGGGAAAAACTATGTGTCTGTCTGTATATTTACAAGTAATATGTTTTTAAAGCATAGTGGAATAACACGTATCAACCTAGTAAACCAAATAATTTCTGGGAAGGAAAGTGAAGGAGAAAAGAAAGGGGCACTTTATCCTCTACATGTTTTATAGTTTGAATCTTTCACAGTAAGCACATATTCGTACATTCTTAAACTGTAAAAAAAAAACAATGAAAACATTCAAAGAAAATTCAGAAAGGATTAAATACCATATTGTAGTCTGCTAACTGTCCTTGAAACTCTTTGATTTCAACAGCTAAAGTTTCTGCCCTGCAAGCAAAAAATAAATACATTTAAGAAAACATTATGGACAACTATAGATTCTTATTCTTTATGGATATGTAATACTAAATGAGTACTAAATTAATACTTATTCAGTAGTAAGAATATATAATAAAAATATCTTGTGTATTTTAATTGCAAATTACTTACCTTTTTTCATATGACAAATACACTGAATTCTCTTGATTATGCATGTCTATTTCTTTCTGAAGTTTATTAATTTCAGTTGTGAGTTCACTTATTTTACTTCTACAATTGAAAAGAGGAAAATCAGCAAGCATCTAATCCACTAGACTCTAGTTCAACAAAACAAATTTTTCACAAATATGCTATAGTGTGAAATTCACTAAGAAAAAAGTCAGTGGTTTATTTGACTAAGAATTAGGAATACCTCATCTAATTTCACTCAACAGTTAAGAATCTGATACATGATACAGATTGTCTAATCATTAAGAAGGATCGAAGGACGAGAATGGAAACCTAGTCAAACAGATCTAGATTCCTGTCATCCTTACAACTCCTGCTACAATTTCTCAATAGTAGCATTACTGACATTTCAGGTCAGGGACTAATAGCTTTGTGGTAGAGGGCTATCTTACGCACTGTAAAATGTGTAGCAGCAATGGATTCCAGGAGCAAAAACCCCAATGTGACAACCAAAAATATGTGTAAAAATTGCCAAATATTGACTAATGGAAACACCACCAGTTGAGAACCAATGCTCTAGAGTCAAACTATATAAATAGAAACATTCTTTGATCCAGAAGCACAAATACAAAAAAGGAGTAATGCAGTAAGCAGGCACAATGTTATTTCCCTTTTTCCTTTTGATTAGAATGTCACTGGATGCCAGAAACATCATATATCTGAAGGCCTTATAATCTTTGTTACTAACCTTACTTTTCAGGAAAGATGGGAGAAACCTACCCATTTCTTTATTGCCTTCTAGGAGTTTGAGAAACAAAATGATCAAGGTAATTAAAAAACAAAAGAATCAAGGACTAAAAAAGAAAATAAGGCTTTTAAGGCATGATAGAAGCATGGCTTAAATTAGATGGAAATAAGAGAGAAAGAAGATACAGATGATGAGCCAAGAAGAAAATAAAGTAAAATGGGAAAATGGAGATAGGACAGGAGTAAATCTAAGCAGAGAAACGGTAGGTACAGGATAACAAAGAAATTCTTAATTTGGAGACAGAAAACGACAAGTTCTTAATTTACAGCTGCACACTACACAACAAAGCTCATGGATTAATTAAAATTAGGCCACATCTGTAGCAACTAACCAAACATATGCCACACAAAACTCTGTACTGATTAGGGTGTCACAAACAAATATAGATATCTCCTCTTTGTTATTAAGTATAACTGGTGACATTCCAATGATATGAGTATTATGTTTCAGAATGCCAAAAAGGCATAAAATATTATTTTTTTAATTGCTACACCTTTTCTTTTTTTCTTTCTTCCTTTTTTTAGGAAAGAGGGGAAAGGGGGAGAGAGAGAAGCAATTTTTATTTAGGTTTTCATGTGAATTTCATTCCTCGGACACTTCATTGTGTACATGGTGCTGGGGTTTGAATTCACGTACTTGCGCATGCAAGGCAAGCATAGTAACTGCTGAGCCACCGCTCCAGCCCTCTTTCTTTTTTTTAAAAGAGAGAGAGAGAAACAGAGAATCGATTTCTTAGCTTTTCCTGTGACTTTCATTCTTCTGACACTTCACTGTGTACATGGTGCTGGGTGCTGGGGTTTGAAGCTGTTCTTACTCATGCTAGGCAAGTGCTGTAATCATCAAGCAATGCTCAAGCCCTATTTTTATCATTAGAAGAAAAAAGCTAACTTTATGATATGGTATGAATGTTTGTATCCTCTCCAAAGTTCATATTGAAACCGAGTCCCCTATTCAATAGCATTAAGAGGTGGAGAGGAGGTGATTGGGCCAGGAAGGCTCTGCTATTGTAAATGGGATTAGTTAATGCCTTATGAAAGGACTGAAGGGAACCAGATGGGCCTTTTTTGCTCTTCTGTCCTACAAGAAAGGATGCCTAGATTGGGTCACTTATTGAAAAAGGCCCTTACCTCACCACTGAACCTACCAGCATACTGATCCTAGACTTCCTAATGTCCAATACTAAGAGAAATAAATTTCCATAATTATTAAATTACTCAGTCTCAGACATTTTGTTATAGAAGCATACACAGACTAATACAAAATATGTAGCTCACATACATGCAAATACATAAAGTTTAAAATTTCAGTCTAACTGTATTATCACATTTATATTGCAGAATAACCAAATTAACCAGAAATCGACAGAACACAAAATTATTCTTAGAAATCAACAGATACCTAATTATTATAAGTACACCACATCTAAAACTTCATGATCACTCACAGAAAGACATGTTTATTTAACATACCTGAGAAGACCAAGATAATAAGATTTGTCTAAAATTTGCCTCTGGGGACCTAAAAAAGAAATGTTTAAATGTTAAGAGTTCTATTTCAAAATGCCATCAAAATAGCAAATCCAAAGCACAACCAGAACACATAACAATCCTCAGACAGTTCTCATGAATGTCCCAAAACATTAAAAATAGTCACTGAAATGAAAAGGAAAACACTAGTTTTTCTTAGAATCTTGACATTTTAGGACTGAAAAGATAGAATGAGGTGAGTCTGTTCAGACAGTAGACTCTACAGGACAAGTTAACTAAGTGGAAATAGGACATGAAGGAGTGTTTAACAGCTGTTCAAGAGAAGTTTCTCCAACAACAAAATACATTAGCACTGTCCAAAAAAGAGTAGCTGCATGGAACTATTAACATGAAACATGGCTGGTGCTACTAAGGAAATGAATTTTTATTTTACTTAATTTTAATTTAAATTTGAAAACTATATGTGATTATTGGCTATTGGACAGTGTGGATATTGCTAAAGTAAGAGACAACAATTTTTCACATTCATCTTGGAGACTTTTAAAAACATGATGGTATATTTCAGTAGAATGAAGAAAGTATTTCTAGAAGCCAGGAGTGTATCTCAGTGGTAGAGTACTTTCTTGCCTAGCAAGTGCAGGGCCCTAGGTTTGATCCCCAGCATGGCAAAAAAAATAAAACAAAACAACAAATAAGCTCAAAAAAGTATTCCTAGGTTAAATGTCACAAATGTTACCCAGATGAAGTGCCTTGCAAAGGGTGAAAGGGAAGGCTAGGGAGTACAGCCTATAACATCTATTCTTAGGGGGAATGGTGTCAGGCACAGTGGCACATGCCTATATCCTAGAAACTCGGGATGCTGAAGCAGGAAGATTGAGAGTTCAAAGCCAATTTCAGCAACATAAGAGAGGCCCTGTCTCAAAATAAAATATAAAAAGGGACTAGGGATGTGACTCAGAGGTTAACTGCCCCTGGGTTCAAACCTGGTACCCCCCCCAAAAAAAAAAACAAGGAAAGAAAGGGAAAAATGTCTTAAAATAATAGGAAATGGGACACTCAAGTAAATAAAAACAAAAGTCACAGCAGATAGTGGTGTACAGCAGTAACAATCTGAACTCTCTCATGGAAGACTTTGAAATATAGTGGTAGAAAATGACCATCTTAGCTAGGCATGGTGGCTCATGCCTGTAATCCCAACAGCTCAGGAGGCTGAGACAGGAGAATTGCAAGTTCAAAACTAGCCTCAGCAACTTAGTGAGGCCCTAAGCAACTTACCAAGACTCTATGTCAAAATAAAAAATAAAAAGGGCTGAGGATGTGGCTCCATGATCCAATACTCGGTACCAAAAAAAAAAAAGAGAGAAACAAAAAGAAAAAACTGACCATTTTCAATGACACTGTTTGGAATGAGAAGTTAATGTTAATATAGTATAAATATTTGAAATATCCTCTAGAGAATTTTAGTTTGTTTATATCCTTAATGTTTCTCGGTAAGTAATATTAAACATTTCTTTGGGGAAAAATATATACAAATACATACATATATAGAGATAGAGAATATATATTCTTTCTCTCTCTCTTTTTTTTTTTTTTTTGTACTGGGGATTGAACTTAGGTGTGCTTAACCACTGAGCCATTAATCCCCAGTTCACCCCCCACATCCTTTTTTTTTTTTTTTTTGACAGATAGAGTTAGTTTTTAGTTTTTCATCTAGCTTTTTTGTTTGGTTTTCCTCCACGTGGTTGCACATGTGGTGCTGGGGATCCAACCCAGGTCTTTGTGCATGCCAGGCAAGCACTCTACCACTGAGCCACCTCTCCAGCCCTGGCTCAGCCCTTTTGGGTCTTGCTAGGTTGCTTAGTGTCTTGCTAAATTTCTGAAGCTAGCTTTGAACTTGAAATCCTTCTGCCTCAGCCTCCCAAGTCACTGAGATTACAGGCATGCAACCAGCTTGAATATATTTTTAAAGGCTAGTTAAATGACTACAAAATTTTGTCTCATTTTTTCACAGTATCGATAATTATTAAGTAAATGTTTGTAAATAATCAATTGGGTTTTAATATTAGTGAGCTCATTTATAAGTAAGAAGAGTTAAGTCTCCTGAAAGGCATGACATAATATCGTAAGTACAGTCACCTCAAGGTAACTGTAGGAGATTGTTTCCATAACTCTGTATAGATACCGAAATCCAGGAATGCTCAAGTCCCCTGAACACCATGGCTTAATATTTGCATATAACCTGCACATCACCTCTAGATTACTTACATCATCTCCAAATTACATACAATATCTATTGCAAATTAAATGCTATGTAAATAGTTGTTACACCATCTTATTTAGGGACTAATGACAAGAAAAAAAGCCTGTATGTGTTCATTACAGATGCAGCTTTTTTCAACTATTTCTTTCATATGTGGTTGATTCAATCTGCAGTTGTGGAGCTCTGGATAATAAGGGTCAACTGTAGCATGTATCTTGAAATGAATTTTGCAACAGCAGAATATCTTCTTCCCAAATAAACACTTGTCACAAATAACCCCAAAGACTAGGGAGGCTGAGGCAGGAGGATCCCAAGTTCATCTTAGTGAGGCCCTGAGCAACTTAGTGAGACTCTGTCTCAAAATAAAATATAGAAAAGGGCTGGGGATATGTCTCAGTGTTTAAGCGCCTCTGGGTTCAATCCCTAGCACCCCCTGCAAAACCCCAAGAAAATATTGTTTTTCTGTGTTAGTAATTGAACCCAGGGCTCCACATGCTAGGCAAGTGCTCTTCAATGAGCTATATCTTCAGCCCTTTCTCACAAATAAAGAAAACAAAGAATTTCACACACAAAAAAAGTTTAACAAAATGAAAGATTCAATACAGACCTATGTGTTAGTCTTACTTCCTTGTTTAAGAATTATGGTGGAGTATTAATTATTAGAAAAGTGCAACATTTTTTGATCTATTGCTTATAAAAACTGATAATTTAATAGCATCATTTTGATATGAAAACTATCAAAAACAATTTCAGAATATTGCCAATACTAGAAATTTAGATTTCAATGCTAAGATTTTCCTCAAATTATAACAATACTCCATATTCAGAAAAATGAATATCAAAATAACTCATATATAACTTGCTAGTTCACAATGTGTTTTCATATTTATTCTATTGTTATTTCACAATTTTATGAATTGAAGAATAAGAATTATGTGATAATTCTGATTTAGTTATATCATACTATAATATTTTTTGTGCAAAATATACTCATCTTCGTAAAAGAAATACCTTTCATCCCAGTTTTCATTCCACTCAAACCTTGCTGTGTTACAGGACGATCAGCAACCTTGATTTGAGATGACAAAACTCCACCAGTCCCCAAAGGACCACCACGAGAGCCTGGTCTTGCTGTTCCAGGTGTCAGCTAAATGACAAGATTTCATTTTCATTAAAATGGAAAGAAACACTGTCCCTCTACTATTGTAAGACTGCAAAAATAATTTTTGAAAAAGTTAAAATTGCACACAATTTGTAAAATATTCCTTATATTATATGAAATATTAAATATTCCATATAATGAAATAAATTTCTTTAATATTTAAAATTCTATGAATATTATTTAATTTATTTCATTAAAATTTAAAATTCTATGCATGCATATTATTTATAATATTCCCAAGCTGGAAAGGAACTAATTGTTCACCATAGTAAATGGCTAATTAAGTTGTAGTTTATTAAAAAAGCAGTTTATAAAACAGTATTTATAATTCAATTTTTATAAATCAAAAAAGTTTGAAGGATTATATAAAAAATAGGAACTACGGATATTTCTATATAATGGTAACAGTTGATTTTTATTTTCTCCTTTATATAAATTGGTGTTTTGGGTATTATGGTGAGTATGTATTATCTTTTAAAATAAAAAAAAGGGAAATTTTCATTTTGAAAAAAAAGAAAAACAGATATGATTCCATCACAAATGGTCACATAAGTTGCTAAAGAGCTTACATCATTCAGCAAACACTTGTATTCTCTACTTCAGGTCAGCTAAATCCAGTATAACATCATATTCCCAGAGGACAGGACATGACTCCTTTTTCATCAGTTCATACAGAATATACAGGAATGGGAAAGTATAAAAGATAATCTGTGCCAAAATATTCCTCCTTCTTCTGTTTACCTTCCTACCCTCTTTTTTTTTAATTGTCTCTACCAAATAATAAAGTTTATAGTATTAGATAAAATACGGGGTAGAAGTAGAAGTTTTAGATAGGAGTTGGATATAACCATTGCATTAGTTTTGGTTGCTTTTACTTCTATAAGCTGGTGACCTTTAATCCTATAAGACAACAACCCTTCTCCCCCCCACACACACATTTATTGGTGCATTAAACTTGTCATAATGATGGGATCTGTTGTTACATATCCATTCATGCACACAATATAACAATATAATTTGACCAATATCCTTCCCCAACACTTTCCCACTTCCTCCTCCCATCCCTAGTCCCTTTATTCTGCTGCTGATATCCCTTTGATTCCTTCATTTATTTATTGCATCTCTAAGATGTTAGAATTATAGCATCTTAAGAGGTGAAAAATATGTTTATCCCCTTTTTCCCTCCTATCCTTCCTTCCCCACCCCTCCTTTTTCCTCTACTCTACAACACTTCCTTCGGCTCCTCTATTAAATTTGTATTTGAATGGTTCTTTATGTAATCTTATCCTTCCCTACCCCTTTCCTTTATTTTACTCTAGCTTCCACATGAGAGAAAACATTGAACCTATGAGTTTCTGAGTCTGGCTAATTTCCTTTAGCATGATATTCTCCATTTCCATCCATTTACCAGCAAATGCCATAATTTTCATTCTTTCTGATAGCTGAGGAGAACTTCATTGTGTTCACAAATATATACACACATAA
>PVKS010012681.1:6482-53141 GCA_004027875.1 Aplodontia rufa
TAGTCCCAACCTCCACAGATGAGTGGAGACAATCGACCATTAGTTCTCTGGGTTAAGCTGATTTTACTCAGCATAATTTCTTCCATAGCCATCCATTTACCTTCAAAGGCTGTAGTATCATTGTTTCTAATTGCTGTGTAAAATTCTGTGGTATAAATGTACCACAGTTTTTGGATCCATTCATCCAGTGAGGGACATCTGGGTTGTTTCCATAATCTAGCAATAGTAAATTGAGCTGCTATGAACATAGATATTGCTGTGTCACTATAATGTGCTGATTCTAAATACCCTAGAAAGATACCCAGGAGTGGAATAGCAGGGTTGTATGGTGGGCTCATCCCTAGTTTTTTGAGGATTCTCCACACTGCTTTCCAGAGGGGCTGTACCAGTCTGCAGCTCCACCAACAGTGTGTTAGTGTGCCTATCTCTCCACAGCCCCTCCAGCATCTATTATTGTTTATTTTCTTCATCTTTGCCATTCTGACTGGCGTAAGGTGATATCTTAAAGTGGTTTTAATTTGCATTTCTCTGATTACTAGAGATTTAGAGCACTCTCTCATGTATTCATTGGCTTGATCAATGTCCTCTGGTGAGAAGTTTCTATTTAGCTCCTTGGCCCATTTATTAATTGAGTTGTTAGTGTTTTTGTAGTTGAGATTTTTGAGGATTTTGTAGATTCTGGATATGAGACCCTTGTCAGAGGAATCATGGCCCATGATTCTCTCCATTTCCATAGGAAACCTCTTGACTCTTTTGATTGTTTCCTTGGCAGTGCAAAAGCTTTTTAGCTTTATGGCATCCCATTCACTGATTTTTGACTTTACTTCCTTCACTTTTGGAGACCTGTTGAGAAAGTCTTTGCCTACTCCCAAATGTTGAAGTGTTGAACCTAATTTGTCTTCTATCAGTTGCAAGGTAGCTGGTTTAATGCCTAGCTCCTTGATCCATTTTGATTTGATTCTTGTGCAAGGAGAAAGATATGGGTCTAATTTCAACTTTCTGCAAGTGGATGACCAGTTTGTCCAGCACCATTTGTTGAAGAGGTGGCACTTCTCCATGTAATATTTTGTCCCCCTTTGTCAAAAATCAGATGTTTAAAGATTTGAAGATTTGTTTCAGGGTCTTCTATTCGATTCCATTGGTCTTCTTACCTATCTTGATAACCAGTACCATGCTGTCTGTGTTACTATGGCTCTATAGATAGTTTTAGATCCGGAATGGCAAAACCACCTGTTTCATCTTTCTTGCTTAGTAGTGTTTTGGAGATTCTAGGTTTCTTATTGTTCCAAATGAATTTGAGAATTGCTTTTTCTATGTCTGTGAAGAATGACATAGGTATCTTTATAGGGATAGCATTAAATCTATATAAAGCTTTTGGTAGAATGGCCATTTTTATTATATTAATTCTGCCTATCCAAGAGCATGGGACATCTTTCCATCTTCTTAGGTCATCTTGGATTTCATTCTTCAATGTTCGATAGTTTTCATTTAAGAGATCTTTGATTGCCCTTGTTAGGTTAATTCCCAAGTATTTTATTTTCTTCGAAGATATTTTGAAAGGGACTGATTTCCTGACTTCTTCTTCAGTCCTATTATTATTAGTATATAGGAAAGCTATTGATTTGTGCATGCTGATCTTGTATCCTGCCACTTTGCTAAATCTGTTTATAAGTTCAAGCAGTTTACTTATGGAGTTTTGTGGATCTTTCAAATACAGGATCATGTCATCAGCAAAAAGAGAGAGTTTGACTTCCTCTCTTCCTATTTTTGTCCCTTTGATTTCTTTCTCTTGCCTAATTGCTCCAGCTAGGGTCTCAAGAACAATATTGAATAAAAGAGGTGAGACTGGACAGCCTTGTCTTGTTCCCGATTTTAGTGGAAACGATTTTAGTGGAAATGCTTTCAGCTTTTCTCCGTTTAGTATTATACTAGCTGAGGGTTTAGCATTTAGAACTGGAGCAATGGCTCAGGGCCTGCCTGGCATGTTCAAGGATGCAGGTTTGAACCCCAGCACCATGCACACAATGAAGGAAGTGTTGGAACAATGAAAGCAAAATGAAAAATTAAATAAAAATTGGTTCTCTCTCTCACTGTCCCCTCTCTCTCTCTCTCTCTCTCTCTCTCTCTCTCTCTATATATATATATATATATATATATGCATGTGCATTTCCATTCTGTGGATGAATGAACCTTCATTTAATGCGATGCTCTTTAGCTGTTTTTAGGTCTCTGATATTAGGCGGATCGTTATTAAATGAATAATTCACAGAGGACAAAAATATTATGCATAGTTACTTCTTAACCATGTCGCATGTTTTTATTACTTATTTTTTAGAGATGGTGTCTCTTCTTTATCTAGGTTAGATGCCACAAAATGTTAGAGCATTCTATTCAAATCACTCATTTTACGAAAGGAGACATAAATCTAGCATGCAAGTAACAGAACTTGGATTGAGCACTAGTCTAATGATACATAGGAATGCCACACTGTATACCCGTCGAGCTGGGTACTCTGGGACTGCTCATTGCTTTCCCTCTTCCACTGTTTTGTTAAAATGGAGGGAAAAATATAATTTCCAGAGAATTTCAAAGGATTTTCTAGAAGTTACTGACTTTTGGAAGATCTCTTTACATTCTGCACTTGATCTTAGCCAAAAGGCAGAGAAGCCATGCTTACACTCCAAATACCATTAATTTGAGTGTAGAGACTAGATAATAAGAATTGTTTTCCAATATAAAAAATGCTCAATATCTTTATATACCAAGGAAATGAAAATCAAAACTACATTGAGAACTTTATCTCACCTCAGTCAAAATAGCTATCATTAACAAAACAAAAACTACTGAAAAATATCAAATGCTGGTGAGGATGTGAGTAAAAACAGACTCTTCCATATTGTTTGTGGCAATGTAGATTAGTGCAGCTACTGTGGGAAACAGTTTGTAGGCTCCTCAAAAAAGTAAAAATAGAGCTATGACGTGACCTATGAAGGAATTGGAGTCAGCATACAAAAGAGGTACATGTACGTTCATGTTTACTGCAGCATTATTCACAATAGCTAGCATATGGAATCAGTCTAGACACCTGTCAAAAGATGAATGGAATATTGGCCACAAAGAAGAATGGAATCCTATTATTTGCAGAAAAATGGTTGGACCTGGAAGATATGTTAAGTGAAATAAGCTAAACACAGAAAGATAAGTGTCATATATTTTCTTTCATGTGGTGAAGAAAAAAATAATGATTTGGAAGTAGAAGAGAAACTATTTTTTATTGTTTCTTTTTACTTTCCCCTCTCCTCCTCCCACCCCAAGGCCTTCCCTGTACTGATCTTTCTGCTACTCACCCATAGTTTTTTTTTAAATTAGTTTCTTGTGGATATACACTATGGTGAGCTTCACTATGGTATATTGTTGATGTATACACATAGGAATGTTATATCCGATTCATTCCACTATCTTTCCTTATCTAATCCTTTCTCCCTTCCCTCATTCTCCTTTGTCTACTCTACTGATCTTACTTCTATTCTTCCCTGCCCCATTGTTTTGGATTGGCTTCCACTTATCACAGAAAGCATTCAACCTTTGACTTTTTAGAACTGGCTAATTTCAGTTAGTATGATATCCTCCATTTCCATCCATTTGCCGGCAAATGATGTAATATCATTCTTCCTTATGGCAGAGTAAAACTCCATTGTGCATATATACCACATTTTCTTTATCCAGTCATCTGTTGAAGGGCACCTAGGTTGGCTCTGTAGCTTAGCTGTGAATTGTGATGCTACATACATTGATGTGATTGCATCACTGTAGTATGCTGATTTTAAATCCATTGGCTATATACCAAGGAGTGGGAAAACTGGATCAAATGGTGATTCCATTCCTAGTTTTTTGAGGAACATCCATACTGCTTTCCAGAGTGGTTGTACCAATTCACAGTCCCACTAGAAATGTATGAGTGTACCTCTTTCACTATATCCTCACCAACATTTGTTGTTGTTCGTGTTCTCAATAATTGCCATTCCAACTGGAGTGAGATGCAATTATCATTGTAGTTTTAATTTGTGCTTCTTTAACTGCTAGATGTGTTGAACATTTTTCCATATTTTTGTTGACCATTCACATTTCCTCATTTGAGAAGTATTTGTTTTGTTCCTTTGCCCATTTATTGATTTGTTTTATGATGGTAAATTTTTTGTGTTCTCTGTAAATCCTAGATATTAATGCCCTAAGTGAGGAGTGGGTAGCAAAGATTTTCTCCCATTCTGTGGGTTCTCTATCCATGCTCTTGATTGTTTCCTTTTCTGTGAAAAAACTTTTTAATTTGATTCCATTCCATTTATTGATTTTTTATTTTATTTCTTGTACTTTAGGAGTTTTGTTAAGCAAGTCAGTTCCTGAGCTGACATGTTAAGAGTGTTGGGCCTACATTTTCTTCTAGCAGGTGCAGAGTTCAGGGTTTCTGGTCTAATTCCTAGGCCTTGTATCCAATTTGAATTGAGTTTTGTGCATGGTGAGAGATAGGGGCTAAATTTCATTCTACAACATATGGAATTCCAATTTTCCCAGCATCATTTTTTAGAAAATCTGTCTTTTCTCCAACTTATGTTTTTGCCACATTTGTCTAGAATTAGATAACTTTATTTTTTTGTGTTTGTCTTATTGTCTTATATTTTATTCCAATGGTATTCATGCCTAGTTTGGTGCAGGTACCATGCTGTTTTGGTTACTCTAGCTCTGTAGTATAATTTGAAGTTTTGCATTGTGATGCCTCCAGCTTTGCTTTTCTTGCTAAGGATTGCTTTGGTTATTTGGGGTCTCTTACTTTTTCAAATGAATTTCGTGAATGCCTTTTCTATTTCTGTGCAGAATGCCACTGGAATTTTGATGAGAATTGCATTGGATCTCAATAGCAATTTAGGAAACATGGCCATTTTGATAATATGAATTCTACCTATCCAAGAACATGAGAGGTCTTTCCATATTCTAAGGTCTTCTTCAACTTCTTTCTTTAGTGTTCTATAGTTTTTAATTGTAGAGATCCTTCACTGCTTTTGTCAGATTGATTTCCAAGTATTTTATTTTTTAAGGCTATTATGAATGGGATAGTTTTCTTTTTCAGGAAGTTCATCATTGGCGTATATAAATGCAATTTATTTATGGGTATTAATTTTTTTTAATCCTGCTACTTTGCTGAATTCATCTGTGAGTTCCAGAAGTTTTCTGGTGAAGTTTTTTGGGTGTTCTAAATATAAGATCATGTTGTTGGCAAACAGATAATTTGAGCTCTTCTTTGTCTATTCATATCCCTTGAATTTCCTTTCTTGCCTAATTACTCTGGCTAGAGTGTTGAAGACTATGATGAATAGGAGTGGTAAAAGTGGGCATTCTTGTCTTGTTCCTATTTTTAGAGGAAAAGTTTTCAGTTTTTCTCCATTCAGAATAATGTTGGCCTTGGGTTTGTCATATATAGCCTTTACAATGTTGAGTTATATTCCTTCTATCCTTACACTTTCTAGTTTTTTAAACATGAGTGGGTACAATACTTTCTCAAATGCTTTTTATGTATCTATTGAGATAGTAATATGCTTTTTGTCTTTAAGTCTATTTATGTGGTGAATTACATTTATTGATTTTCATATGTTGAACCAATGTTGCATCCCTGGGATAAAACCCACTTGATTGATGGTGTACTCTCTTTTAATATGTTTCGTATGCAGTTTGCCAATATTTTATTATGAATTTTTGCATCTATATTCATCAAGAACATTGGTCTGAAGTTTTCTTTCCTTGATATGTGTTAAACTGGTTTTGGTACCAGGGTGATACTGGTTTTGTATAATGAGTTTGGCAGAATTCCCTCCTTTTCTATTTCATGGAATAATTTGAACAGAATTGGTGTTAGTTCATTTTTAAAGGTCTCATACAATTTGGCTGGTAATCTATCCAGTCCTGGGCTTTTTATTTTTTTGTTGGAACGTTTTTGATGGCTGCTTTTTCATTGCTAAAAATTGATCTAAGTTTTCTGTTTCCTCCTAGTTCAGTTTGGGGGTGTCCTATATGTTTAGGAATTTGTCCACATCTTCAAGTTTTTCTAGTTTATTGGAGTATAAATTTTCAAAATAGTTTCTGATAACCCTCTGGATTTTAATAGTGTTGATTGGTTGTGATATTTCCCTTTTCATCTTGGAATTTGAGAATTTGAGATTTTTTTCCCTTTTTCTTTTGGTTAGTCTGGCTGAGGGTTTATCAATTTTGTTTATTCTTTCAGAAAACCAACTTTTTTGTTTTGTTGATTTTTTATATATTTTTCTAATTTCAATTTCATTGATTTTAGTTCTGATTTTAATGACCTCCTATCAGCTCTTCATTTTGGTATTGGTTTGTTCTTTTTCAAGAATCTTGAGATATAATGTTAGGTTATTTATTTGGTGTCTTTACATTCTTTTAATGATCAAGTAAATGCTATGAACTTTCCTCTTAAGACTGCCTTCATACTGTCCCAGAGATTTTGATATATTTCATCACTATTCTCATTTACCTCTATGTATTTAATTTCTTCTGATTTATTATACTATCATTCATCATTCAAATCTGTATTATTTAATTGCCAGGTGTTAGAATAGTTCCTATTTTTTATCTTGTTGTTGATTTCTCGTTTTATTCAATTATGATCTTAAAGAATGCAAGGTATTATCTCTATATTTTGTATTTGATAAATCTGCTTTGTGACCTAAAATATGATCTACTTTAGAAAATATTCCATGTGCTGTTGAGCAGAAAGTGAATTTAGTCATTGATGGATTAAATACTCTATTGACATCTGTTAAGTTCAAATTATTGATTGTGTTTTTTGTTCTGTAGAATCTTTATATTCAGTTTTTGTTGAATGATGTATCCTATACAGAGAGAGCTGTGTTAAAGTTACCCAGTGTTATTGTATTGTGGTTGTGAATACTAAGAAGGGTTTGTCTGAATACTAAGAAGGGTTTGTTTTATTATATATGTAGATACTTGTTTGGGGCATAAATATTTATGATTGTTATTTCTTGCTGAGATGTGATTCCTTTAAGGAGTATGAAATGACCTTTGCCTTGAGAAGATGAACTATTAAGGAAAAGTATGGGAATCAGGTGGAGGAGAGAGAGAGGGCAGAGCAAGAGAGGGCAGAAGAGAGGGTGGACATGATCAAAACTCTGTGTATGCATGTATGGAAATGTCACAGTTTCACTATCAATCTGTACAATTATTATGCATTAATTATTATGTTAAAACAGTTGTTTTCTAGTCTCTTAGACATAATCTCAATTTCTGTGTGATACTTTGTAATATGATGTGGACAGTGATCATGGAAAATATTTTAAGGGTTAAGAGTTTGCATGTTGTATTGAAAAGAGCAACTTGATACAGAATATAAATACTGATATTTAAATTTTTATTTTATTTTATTCTTTTTATTTTTTTAAGAGAGAAGGGGAGAGAGAGAGAGAGAGAGACAGAGAGACAGAGAGAATCAATTTTTTACTGAGATTTTTCACATGGCTTTTGTTGCTCTGACACTTAGTTGTATGCGTGGGTACTGGGGTTTGAACCTGTGTACTTGCGCATGCTAGGCAAGCACCGTAATCTCTGAGCTACTGCTCCAGTCCCTGATATTTAAATTTTAATGACATCTGTGCTGAGACCACATTTGTCAGTTCTCATATTTCAGCTTTTGACACTATTTTTTTTTCTTGGATTTGTAACTTTTCTTGATTCTCCTGCAAAAGGTGGCATCTTGCACCCTCCTTATACTCTGCTCTATTCCAGCATCTATGCCACAGTTTCCCATGTCTATTTGTCTGCGAGTCCCATTAGACAGCAATTTTTGTATTGACATTCTATTATATTAATCTTTATACACATACTTCCTGGCACAGACAACGATTGGTCCATAGTCAGTGATCATAATCATGGAATAATCAGAATTTTGGGACAATTTGGAATAAATGAATTCTTATTCCTTCTCAGTCTCCTTTGATGAATTCTCTTTATTTAATCCATTCAGTAATAGGATTTCTAAGGCCTGGATCTTTAACTTCTGAATTTGCCTTGGTGTACTTTTTTTTAAAGAGAGAGGGTCAGTGAATGAGAGAGAAGGGAGGGGAAAGAGAGAATCAATTTTTTTTTTCATGTGGCCCTTGTTGCTCAGATATTTCATTGGGTATGTGGTGCTGGGGTTCAAACCCTTGTACTCACGCATGCCAGGCAAAGGCTATAATCGCTGAGCCACCACTCCAGCACCAGGTGTACTCTTCTTAAGTCATCTTATTTTATATTTTATGTCCCTATTTTCCAATGTTCCCAGATGCTTATCTCTAATACTAGTCTTTCTCTTGAACTCAAACTTTAGGAAGCCTTACTTGGAACCTAGCCTTGTTGCCTAACCCAGACTAGGTTAAAGTCTCTGGACCTTCCCTTTTCATAAAACAATTGAATCTGGTTTAGTTTCTTTCTACTCTGAAAGTCTTTAAATATTACTTAGTACTCTAAGCTTGAAATATACAAGTTTAGTGACTTGGGGCTTTATATGGTCCTTTTCTCCCACATCCCCAAATTCCATAATTCATCATATCCTGTTTTTTCTACCACAGAAGCTTATTTTGAGGTTACCCCTCCCCTCCATGTTGACTGCTACTGTCTTGTTTCAGGACTATGTCTTCTTCCATTGCCTGGTGTGTTGCAGCAGCTTTCTGCATTTCATCCTTTTGCTGCCACATTTTCCCACTGCAGTCTGTCTTCCATATGTCTTCCAGAGATGTCACATCCCCTAAACAAGCTCATGTTCTCATCCTGCTTAAAGACTTCTGTCGATTCTCACTCTCTTCTTTCACAGCCTGATATTGACCTTCTCCAGGTGCATTTCCTTTATAGCTCCCACAAATACTTGACTGCTCACACTGCATTCTTCCCCAAAGTCAATCTTTTTGTGCCCTGTGCTGGCATCCTTGCCCTTATGTTCACCTTTTATACCTTTCTCATCTTTCTCTGCATAGTGAATGTTACTTTTCTGTGGATCTGTTCCTGATTATTTTAGCACTCATTTTTATTTATAGTTTTTTCATCTATGTTGTGAGAATACAGAAATTGACTTATTTTGTTCTTGAATAGCTGAACCTTATTTAGTAATTTATTACTCAATAAATGTCATAATGAATAAAATAATGACTGAACATTGTTACATTTTCTCGGTCTTTTTTAAAAATTTTTTATTAGATGTATATAGAGATACAATTGAGGGGGAAACATTATCAAACAATCAAGAACCAATGTATATATACTTAGTTATCCAGGGATAATGCCAAATCATGGATGCCCAGCTTGGGTTTCCCCTGTTATATTTCCCCCCAGAAGAATGCCTAAGTTAATTGGATATCTTGTGGGGGACTGAGATCTCCTTCTGAGATGATTCCCCCATATTCCCTTTCTCCAGTCTCCTAGGAGTTCTTCCTACGCCCTCCCCCCTCCTCATCCCCCTCCTTATGCCTCCAGATAATCTAGGGAGTCATCTCCCTATATCATTGAGAATCATACAATCTGAAGTTATTATTACCTTAGCTGTATAACATACTGCTTCTCTCTGTATTCTAGCTTCCACAGATGAGTGATACCATTTGGCCCTTGGGTCTCTGAGATTGGGATACTTCACTTAGCATAATTCTTTCCATCTCCATCCATTTGGTTGCAAAAGCCATAATATTGTCTTCTCTAATGGCCAATTTTCTCAGTCTTTTGAGAACTTAAGAATTTCTTTAACCATCTTTAGTGCTAAACCAGAGATGTTCACACGTTTCATTGTATTTTGGCAGGGTCAGAGCCTGACATCTGTTGCAAGTGGCATGGACATCAGTGTTGTCTTTTACTGTCACTCACCTGCTGTGTATTGCTTTAGCTCCTCAAGCTTCATTCATTTCATCTGAAATTGCTTGTAGTTACTGTGCTTATTGGTTTGTAGAAAGTTTTAATGCTTTTAAATTAGGTTTCTTACATTTTTTAATTGGCAAGTAAAATTTGTATGTATTTGTGGTGTACAACATGATGTTTTGACATATGTATACATTGTGGAATGACTGTCATTTATTTTAAATCTTTCTTCAAATATACAAATAGTATAGTTTTCTTAAATTTCAAACAAGAGAGAAAAAGAAGTCAAGGTCAGGGCAAATAAGTTATCTTGTGCTGGTATATAGTTTTTTTTTTTCAGAATGTCCATTTTAAAATATAACTAAATTTTATATTTCTTATTCTAGATTTATTGAACTCAGAGTAATATGTCTCTCTGCAAACATTATTGGCTTGTCAGAGTAAGAGGATGCCCTTTTGCACATTGTAGTCAGAAATTATTGGCTATTCATTGATTTGGTACTGAGATCATAAAATATTTGGCTTCTTGACAGTGACATTAGTTGCATTGTTCATCATCACAGCTGCCAGGCAGAATGGTCATTTGGCAGCTGACAAGGCTTAGATTCATACAGTGGACCTTCTTTCAAAATTACTTTAAAATCATGCTGCATTGAGATGATTAAATTGCATGCTTTATAGTAGTGGATTTATTTAAATGAACAAACCAAATCCAACACCTATTTTTTTTCAGAGAAATTGAGAGCTTTTCCTAGTCCAAAAGTGTTGACTCCTTCTCAGAGTACTTAATAATTCTGAGCTAAAAATAGACAAAATATCATACTTTCTTTCCTGGAACAACTTCTTGAAATTAAGACAATGAGATATCAAAAAGTTGGCTATAATTTGTAATATTTGTGTGTGCCAGAATGTTCTTTACAAAAATAAAATACACTTCATTAAAACATAACAGGTCCCCCCCCCAGTACTGGGGATCAAATCTAGGCTCTCACACATGCTAAGCAAGTGCTTTAGCACTGAGCTATATCCCCAGACCCAGAAAAGACTTTATCTTAATTTTTGCTATTCTCATTTTCCTTCCTCCCTTCTGCCCTTCCTTATTTCTCTTCATAAGTATTTAATAAATATCTCCTTTGTGCCAGACACTGTGTTTGATATGCTAACCAGTTACAAGCATAAATAAAATAAGCTCCCTTTTTTTAAAAAAAGAGAATTTGATTGCTTAAATGAATAAATAAGATGTCTGCAAATCATATATAAGTGTATACAAAGTAGGGACCAAGGAACTAGAGAGTTTTAAATACAGGCTGAGTATGAACTTTCCAGTACTTATATTTAAAACTGGAAAAATGTTCTATAAGGCTGCTTCAATTTGAGACCCCATTTTGTAATCTTTGTTGATAATCATCATAAAATAATCTATCATATATCTACTATGTGAAAGGATCTGTGCTTTACATATTATTTCCTCCTTCAAATGGCTTATAATATGGGGGTAGTGAAGAGGAGACATGAGAGCAGGGAGTGGACTAAGACTGGCCTTAACTTACTTTGTCAATATCAATGTATGCATGAATATGTAAGAAAGATTCCCTCCAATATCTAAGATTGTCAAACAAATAAATAATGGCCCTCTAAGTTCAAACAATTATGCAGTTGAAGAAAGACCAATAAAGAAAACTACATCAAAAGCACAATAGAAGTCATTGTGATGAGACAAAAGTGTTGTCTCTGGAGCTAGGGTGCCTATTCCCAAGTTCTAGTTCTGTCAGTAGTTACGTTTTCTCACTAAATATCAGTTTTCTCATCTTCAAAGTGGATCAACAATAATAATACCACATATATAGTATTATGAGGGTTAAATGAATTAACATATTAAAGTGATGATAATAATAGATGGTATATAGTTATTATCAGCTTGAAATAACTTAACTACAAAGTTGGAGCAGATTATTCAGATTCCATTCTATGATTCCTTCACACTTCTGTATTGTTGCCAAGACATATCCAGTTCTATAGATCACAGAACTTAAAAAGTGAAATTATTGATAATTAATTAAATTTATTTATTTCTCAATGTAAACATGTACAAAGGATTCCCAATTAAAAGACTTTTCTTTGAGAGTGAACCCTCAGAGATGCATGTGTCACTTTTCATGGAATGTGGGGTAAAGTGGAACTATTATCTTGGAGGTGAGTTATTTATTGTGTCTCTTCTCCATCAGATATTTAAAATTATGCTAGTTATTAACCATTGCTAAGAATGCAGGTGTTGAAGAATCTTTTATAGTTGAGAAAATTCTGCAAAGTTCCTCAGAAGTTGGTCATGATGCTATGCTTTGAGATTTTGTGAATTTGGTTGAAAAGGAATCATTGATCCAACAAAACCTGTAAGAACTTCTTGATTAGAAGCAGTTAAGGTGGCTTCTAAGTTAACCACAGAATAAGCTGTTGTTCCAGAAATCCCTAAAGAAGAGAAAGGCCTTGGAATGGGCATGATGGGTAGGTAGAGTAGGAGGTGGTATGGGGGAGGGCATGTTCTAATTCCTAGAATAATGCTTTACCATTATGAATGAACTGTGACAGCATTGCTCACCTATAACTTCAGAGACATCAGCTGAAGAGAACTAAGAAGTCTGGATGGTATTTAAGAAAATTACCATAACCATTAATTTCTGATTTTATTTGACATATAATGGTTTACTGCTGTCATTAGCTCTGCCTACAAATAATTTATTTTGTACTTTTGAATACAAAGACATTTGTATTCCTGATAACTAGGAGCAAGAGCCCTATACCAATGTACTGCTTTCAACTTAAATCTCTGAGTCATTTCTACTACCCTGCTGCTAAAATTTGGCTTCTAATGCTTGCCATCACCAGATGAGAACTGGTGAACTCTGAAGAAGGTTTTCTGAGGAGAGCAAGAATCAAGAATAATTGCTTTTATTTTTCAGGGCTGAAGACTGAACTTGGGGCCTTGCGAGTGCTAGGCAAGTGCTCTGCCACCGAGCTAAATCCCCAACCCCTAGAGCAAGAATAATTGTGCAAAGTAGAGAAAAATCCAATTATGTGACAATCTTTGTCTAAAAAATTTTTGTTTTAAGTTAAAAATGATTAAATAGAAATTTCTGCTTCTTAGGATCATTGATGAGGAATTCAGTTCTCTCTGCCCAGCTGTTCATAGCACCTGTTGTTTCTATGACACTTTGCTTCTTTCTGGCCTCTTTCAAAAATCCCTTCTGAACTCAGGGGAGGAAAAATAGCTTTTAAATTAATCACTTTCACAGCATTAGCTATGCAATACCTAAGTGGTATTTTAGAAATGAAGGCATGAAGACTTCACTGAGGTGAACAGACTGAAATATTTATTTTTAAAATTTTGGCTGGAACTTTTATGAGAATTCCAGATTACTTTTGATTTTCTGATATTTATCATTAGATGAGAATTTCCCTACCTACAGGTTTGATCTACAAAAAATTCATTTTCATTTTTCATTCTGAGTCTCTTTTATATTATCTTTATACAGAAATTTTTAAAACTTTGGAGGAGGTAATTTCCTGACCCCCTTGGTAAACCTTTCAGCTATATTTTCCATCCTTCAGTGACCAGCAAAGACCAGAGTGGAGCACAGTAGTGTGTGCTTCAGCATGCAAAGCACACATCCTCTCATTCTTTGCTCAAACACATTTTGGGCTTCCATAAAACAATACTATCAGGCTTTGCTGTAAAATATTCTTGAAAGTCTTGACTCAGATTAATTTATTTATTTCTTACAATCCCTGTATAAAATAGTTTTATTATCCCCCTTTTTTATAGATACAAAAAATGAGACTAAAACTTGGTCAGCAGTGTACATTATGACTTTAAATATGACATAGTATCATATAAGTAAGCAAGATAATATTTCATGGGCTACCAGATCCATACCTACTATATATTTAATCCAATCCCCTGACAATTTACAGGAACATTATCAACCCTACTTGTAACTTCTGGCTTAGTAATATGATTTCATTTTAATTCAATTAATAAGAAAGAGCTGTTGAACTATAACACATTTGCTGATCTATAGACTGAGGCCTTCTTACTAAACCACTGTATGTAGGGAACAGGGCAAAGGGCAAAATTGTATAAAAAGGAAGAAAACATTTCTTTCTTCATTTAATCCTTAAAAGAGACCAAGAACCTAAATATTATAATCTCCATTTTAAAAATGAGGAAATTAGGATTAAACATCAGTGAATTTAGGTCAGCTTAATTTATAAATGAACAAGGTGAAATTTGAACCAAGATAATCTGAATCTAAAATTTTTCTCAAAATAAGTGACTAACTTTTGATATTAGTTTCAATTATTTGTTGAATAAGCCATCTTTGAAAACTTACTAGGTGCAAGGATCTGTATTAAGCAATGTGTGGGAAGCAAAAATGCCATAAAAATGGAATAGTACCAGATTTCAGACTTCTACTTCATGGTGGCTCTTGAACCAGTGATTTACCCTCTGCAAACCTTCGTGTTTGTCATCTTTAAAAGGAGAATAATAATACCTACTTGGCAGGATTGTTGTGTACATTAGAACTGATACACATACTCTGGTACATGTTGGAATTTTTTTTTAAAGGACAGTGAGAGAGAGAGAGAGAGACAGAATCAATTTTTATTGAGTTTTTCACATGGTTTTAGTTGCTCTGACACTTACTTGTGTACGTGGTTTGCTGGAGTTTGAACCCGTGTTCTTGTGCATGCCAGGCAAGCACCATAACCACCAAGCCACAGATCTAGCCCCGTGTTGGAATTTTTTTATGGATCATAATTATGGGACTCACTGATCAGCAAGGGAAAAGAATATAAGTGCACATATAATTGTGGAAGGTTTTAATGGGAAATATCTTAGGGAGAAGTTCTAAAAGAAACTTAACTTCCCATCTGACCCAGATTGAAGGAGAGAATCAGGAAAGGTGTAAAGAGGGTGATGTTTCAAACATTGCCCATTTTTTTAAAATTGAGTTGTCTTTCTGTTGTTGTGATAGTTCTTTATATATTCTCAATAATAAACCTCTTTGAATTTTAGAATCAACTTTTCAATTCTGTATTAAAAAAGTCAACTGGGACTTTGATAAAGGTCATGTAGCATCTGCAAATGAATTTGGGGAATATTTTTCATCTTATATTATTAATTTTCTAGCCCATGAATATGGATGTCTTTCCATTTATTTACATCTTCACTTTCTTTCAATAATATTTTGTAGTTTTTAGTGTATGAACCTTGCACTTCTTTTGTTAAATTTATTTATAAATATTAGTATTAATAATTTCTTTAAAAATAGTTGTCTTTTAAATTTTATTTTCAAACTATTTCTTGTTAACATACAGAAATACAATTTGTTTTTGTATATCAGTTTTTTATCCTGCAATGGTTTTGAACTCATTTGTTAAGTTTTAGTGTGTGTGTTTGTGAATTCCTTAGGATTTTCTCTATATTAGTATGTCACTTATGACTAGAGATAATTTTTAATATGGATGTCTTTATTTTTCTTGCCTAATTGCCCTGGCTAGACCCCTTAGTACAATTTTGAATAAAAGTGGAGAGAATAGACATTTTCTCATCACTACTGATTTTAGAGGAACAGTTTATTTTTCACAATTAGGTTTATATTACTTGTGAAGTTTTTAATAGATAACCTTTATACAGGTTGAGGGGGATGTATACATTTTACAACTGATTCTGAGACTATCCAATTTTTTTTTTAAATTGAATCAACTTGCAAAATTTAGATTTCACACAAAAATCTGAATTTTTTAACCTCTCTTGAAAAATCTGGTCTTACAATGACCACAATTGGCTCACCTTTGTACATGACAACAATGGCTACCTTGTTTTAAGTGAATGGCTAGGCTGATTTCTTTGGACTAAGATTCCTAGTTCTCCCAATTGTATGTGTTACACTAAGACAGGGTATAAATTGTATGCATTTGGCACTTACTATTTCTTTTCTTATGATTGAGAAATATTCATTTTTAGTGAAGTGTCTCCTGAAAAAGTAGAAGATAATCTAGGAAGTATCTGTGATTGTTTTAAAGCTTCTAGCTTGTGCTACTCATTTACCTTTGTTTTGGTTAAAATATTAGGTATTCGAAAAAGGTTACTTGTAAGACAATGCATGAGAATTTAGAGGTGAAATGATTGGGTTATGAGAACCTTAATCCAATCAGTGAATTAATCCCCTGATAGGGATTAATTGGGTGATATTTGAAGGCAAGGCAGGGTGGTAATTGAAGGCAGGTAGGGTGTGACAGGAGGAGGTGGGTCATTGGGGGCAAGCCTTTGTTGTATATATTTTGTATTTGGTGAGTGGAGTCTTTCTCTCTGTGCTCCCTGGACACATCTTGAGCAACTTCCCTCCACCACACTTTTCAGCCATGATGTCCTGCTGCAACTTGAATTCTGAGTAATAGAGTTGGCTCACTATGGACTGAGACTTCTGAAACTGTGAGCCCCCAAATATACTTTTCCTCCTAAAATTGTTCTTGTCAGGTCTTTAAGTCACATCAGTGAAAAAGCTGAGTATAATAGCCTTTTTCTTAGCTTCTGTCAGAATTTTGAGTTTGTGGTTGGGTTGATGCTTTAAGAGGATCTTCTCTGGTCAGAGACCTGGAGGAATTACAAAATTCAGTTCAGCCTAGTAATAAGTCTGGACTCCTGTAAGTTGTATCATATCATGAGCTATCCTCAGCAGCCTCTATAGAAGTGAAATGTCCTTTAATGAGCAATTCCAACCTGATGGATTAACTAGTTAGAATTTTTCTGTCACTCCTCTCTTCCAGCTTCACCTTCAAATATTCATACATTCAGTATATTTGACCACAATTTAACTTCATAAATTAAGACAATATAGAATTCACTAGAAGCAAGTATTTCTGACAAGGTAATATTGAAGAATTTTGATTCAATAACATTGTTGTATTCTACTAGAATGAAACTCTATATATTGTGACTTTTTCCACAGAGGAATTTCTTACATTTTCTGTAACTCTGGAGCCTAGAACAGCCTGGCATGGTAGGCCAGGGAATATATTGACTATGGTGATATTTAGATGAGGAGATCTATGTGTATAAAAAGTGTAGGGCATTATTTTATGAAAAATCAATTGTAGTACTTTTATGTTTTGTTGACAGCTACTCAAAGGAAATAATTTTTACCTTTCATATAATTATTCAGTAAATATGTTGGGCTCTGTGCAAAAGGAAAATCGCCATATTGGACGCCATAATACTTCTCTTTCCTCCCCTTCACATTTTGAGTGCTCTGAGCAAGGTGAGCTACGCGCCTGCGCCGGAGTGCTACTTTCTCTCTCTCTCTCTGCACCTTCCTGGTCGGTGATAGATGATGTCACCAACATAATAGTCCCTCATTGGCTGAAATAAACTAGTCTGCCACTTCACTATTGGTCCCTTAGCAGCCTGCTCTCGCTGTATCTACCGATGTGCGGGAAAAATAAAAGAGAGAAGTTTCAAGCCACCATCTACGTGTGAGTCTGAATTTCTTCCCCCAGCCACCGGCATTTGTCCTTTTGCTCCCCCCCCCCCCGCCGGCCTCCCCTGTTCGTCCTATCTGGCCCCGTCTCCATGGAGTGGCCCAGCTGACTTAGGTCGTTCCACCTACTGTCTGCTCCGAATCGCTCCGGGGAGCAGCAGATGGTGCCCCATGTGAGGAATCGCTCACCCTTTCGCCAACAGGACCCCGCCCGACAAGAAGACATGAGTAAGCCTGCTTTTCCTCTTTTTAATCTCTCCCTGTTCAGATAAAGGTACTCAGTGCCCACATGTGTTAGGGCCCTGCCTCCCTTGCTTTTAATTTCCCCCTATTCGGCTGCAAAAAGCTCCACCCTAGCCTTAGGGCTCGATGCTCCCTCCTTTTTAATTCAAGTAATTAAATCCAACACCCTGGCCTTAGGGCCTTATTTTTGTTTACCCCAATGTTTGAATATCTCTTTTCTCTCTTCCCCCTGTTCTCCGTGCCAGTAAATGAGGAGTCCTCTAGCTCATTTGAACCCCTCTTCACTCTCCTCCCCCTGTCCTCTGTACCAGCCAAAGAGGAACCCTCTAGCTTACTTCAACACTTTTGGAGCTGTCTCTTTACTATAGGATGCCTTATTTCTCTAGCCCTTTTATGGCACTCCTTGCATTCCCCTTTAAGCCTTCTCTATCGTCTCGCCTCCGCTTTGGGCCAATTAGCTAGCAAGGAAGTCCCCGCCTTAGATTCCCTACAGGTCCTCCTTAAGAGCAAAGGATTAGAATTATCTGATAGTCAAATTAAAGACACTTGGGCCATGTTATTAAGGTGGCCCCCTTGCTACCTAAAAGTGACTTATTTAATTGGAATACTTGGGACCAAATTGAACAACTTCTTAAAGAAGCTCAAATCCAATCCAGGGGCCCCCCTCCCTTTGGAGCATTCCTGACAATTTCTGCTCTTAAAAGCTGCTTTCCCCTGCAGCCTGGCTACATACAAAAAGAGCAACTCCCAAACCAAGAAAAAAATGCTATTCCTATAGAAAAAGAAAGGCCTGCTCCACATGCTCCGACCCCCCACCTCAATCCTTTTGACTCGGCCTCCTGGCCTGCTACCGGGGGGGCCCCCTTCCCTTCCGCTGCTTCCACCACATACCACATCCACCTCTGATCCATTTATACCTGTCTCGGCTCCACCCCCCTCCTTTAAATCAGGGCCTCCCTCAGCTCCACCTTTCCCTGCCTCAGCTCCACCCTCCTCTTTTGAATCAGGACCTCCCTCAGCTCTGCCTTGCCCTGAAACTTGCCAATTGTTTCCGGTCAATGTTAACCCTGGGGGCAGCCGGCCAGCCATGTGGTACCCATGGGGGCCCGAGGACCTTAAAGAATTAAAAAAGGCCATTCTTGAGGATGGGCCCAATGCCCCATGGACAGAAACTATCCTGCAGGGACTAGACCACCACCCATGCATGGTGGCAGATTGGCGGGCATTGGCCCGTGCAGTCCTTCCAAGTTCACTGTATATAAAGTGGAGTGCCTTGTACAGGGAAGAGTGCCAACAACAGGCAGAGCATAATCAAAGTGTTAATCCCGTAATTCCTATTACTGTTGGAATGCTTACAGGCTCCTCCGATCAATATTCATCAGGCATCCAGCAAGCGGCCATTCTGCCTCCTTATCAAGATCAAATTCGAGCTGTAGGCCTGGCCGCATGGCGAAATCTGGAGGAGGGACCTTCCGAGTCTCCAATAGCCATGATCCACCAAAAACCTGGAGAAAGCCTCCCCGAGTTTATTACTAGAGTTGAAGGGAGCATTAAACGCAAGTTTCCTCCTGGCGACCTTCGTGATCATTTCGTTAAGATGATGGTATGGGAGGGAATGAGTCAGGAGCATAGGATTACTTGTTCTGGTCATAAGGACTGATCTATGGAGACATGGATAATTGCCACAAAAGACATTGGGACACATTCTCAGGCCCCGGAGTTAGCCTCGGCCCTGCAAACTTCTCATAGGGAGGATGTAAACACTTTAGTGTGTGTGCTCCAGCAGGCTTACCCCAGGAAAAACGCCACCTTTTTCTGGTGTGGACAGAAAGGTCACTTCAAGAGGGAATGCCCCCAGTGGGCAGCGGAGGGATTAAACCCAATCGGGGCCTCCAAGAGGTTGGACCCTAATGCCCACTGTCTACTCCCTAACGCCCCATGCATACCCTGCCTGCGATGTGGAAAGGGCTATCATTGGGCCAAAGATTGCCAATCTAAAGCAGATACACAGGGTTGACCTTTAAACTCCCTAAGGGGCTTACCCCAGTCCCGTTAAAAAATAGGGGCTGCCCAGCTGAGACTTACTGGACTGCCCCCCTCATACAAGGCGTCTGGCCCAAAATGATCCTCACAATTGGGGGCAAATCCTTTAAATGCTTAATAGATACTGGGGCGGACAAGACAGTTCTAAGAAAGGTGGAGATTCCCCCACAATGGAGACTAGTTCCTGGACCCCCCCTACTGGGGGTAGGAGGGCAAATCAACTCTCAGCAAACTGCTGACTGAGTCTCCTGGATGGATCCGGATGGTAACTCAGGTGAAGTGTGCCCCCAGGTGGTGTCAGGGCTCACAGCTAACCTCCTGGGCCAAGACATATTAGGAGAAACTCAAGCCTACATTACCACTAACCATAAGGCCTTTCATGGGGGTTCATTAGATGAGAGAAAATACCAACAACAATTCGGGGAAGGCCAATATCACCAAAACTACCAAGGCGACCCCAACTTTAAAATCATAAAAGAGGATATACCCCAATTTAACCCCCAGCTGCACCCCAATCCTAAGGGCCGCTGCTCCCCCTGGGACACCCAAAATCAATTGGCTCCCAGGGCCCCCCATTTGGGTGGAGCAGTGGCCTTTACCCTCTACAAAGCTAACACAACTACATAACCTTGTAAAACAGCAAATAGAATTAGGACACCTCCAACAATCCATTAGTCCCTGGAACTCACCTGTATTCGTAGTTAAAAAGCCCAACGGAAAGTGGAGCTAATTAACCAAAGTGAAGCTAATTAACCAAAGAATGGTTCCCTTTGGGACCCCTCAACGAGGCCTCCCATGGATTCCAGCCATTCCTAATGATCATCACCTGATTATCATTGATATTAAGGACTGCTTTTTTCCTATCCCCCCTCCACCCTGAAGATAGAGAAAGGTTTGCTTTCTCCCTTCCCTCACTTAACTTTAAGGGACCTGACCAAAGGTTTGAATGGACAGTCCTTCCTCAGGAAATGGCTAATAGTCCCTCTATCTGTCAACACTTTTTGTCTAATATACTTGCCCCTTTAGACACTTGCCCCAACTTACTTGTATATACTTATATCGATGATATCATCCTGGGGTCCCCCTGCCCGGAGACCCTTCAACAAGGTTTTAATAACTGTCTGCACCTCCTTGCCCAAAATAATTTCCAAGTGGCTCCTGAAAAAATCCAAAATATTCCCCCCTTTAAAATTCTTGGGTCAATTCTCACCATAGATTCTGTTTCTCCTCTAAAACCTGAATTACGTATTAGGGACACTTATACCCTCACCCAACTCCAACAACTACTTGGGGAGATTAATTGGATGAGGCCCTGGCTCCCCATCTCTACAGCTGAATTTACACCCCTCTTTGACCTTTTAAAAGACCTTAACTTACAATCCTCTGTCCAGCTATCCCCCACTCACCGGGAGGTGCTTTCCAAGGTCCAACAAGCCATTAATTCCACCTCCCTAAAGAGATTTGACCCAAACCTACCTCTATTTTTGTATATTTTCCCAAGTAAAACCCTCCTCACGGCTCTTCTAGCCCAGGAAGGAAAGCCTATTCATTGGGTACACCTCTCAGTGGGGGGAACCCCCCACGTTTACTCCTTAAATGACCAACTGGCTGATTGTGTCATTAAGGGCAGGGAGCTTTCAACTCGTCTTTTTGGGACTGACCCACATATGCTGGTCATCCCCTTCAGGCTTAATGATTTTTTATGGCTCCAAAGGAACCACACCAGGGTAGCACTGGCCATGGAAGGATTTATTGGAAAGTTGATTGTCATTATGGCCCCTATAAGTGGATGAGTTCATTTGGGAGATTAGATTGGCACCCCCCTCATCTATTCCTGTCTCATCCTGACCCTCAGGCCCCCACCGTCTTCACTGACGGAGGCCAATGAGGTGCATCAATGGTGCTTTTTTCTTCAAAACCTCGCCCAAATTAACCAGATCTATCTCTTACCCACGAGGTTCAAGGTTCAGCCCAATTTAAGGAGCTTTATGCAGTTGTCCTTGCTCTCAATAAGGTTCACACAACCTTTAACTTGTTTTCTGATAGTCTATATGTTGTCAACCTCCTTCCTAACCTTGTTCATGTCCACATTAAGATGGATGACAACCCCATCACCCCTCTTATGATCCAAACTCGATATCTTCTAAACAAAAGAATTAATCCCATATATATTCAACACTTTCGGGAACATCAGAGCTTGCCCGGACTCCTGACCTATGGTAACGCTCTTGCTGATCCCTTGCTTCCAATCCTTCTGAGTGTTACACACTTTCAGAAGCTGCCTCTTTCCATCACCTTACTCATACTAACTGGAGAGGCCTTCACCATCGTTTCCCCCAGGTTCCAATAAAAGACTTAAAAAAGATTATCAAAACTTGCAAATCCTGCCTCCCTTTCCTACAAGTTCCCCCCCTTCAGGGGCCTGGAGTTAACCCCTGAGGCCTAAGACCCAATAATCTCTGGCAAACAGACGTCACCCATTATCCTGCCTTTGGGAAATTTAAATTCATTTTCATGTCTGTGGATACCTTCTCCCATGCTTGCTGGGCCTCTGCACATACCAGCGAAAAGGCCAAGCATGCCATCAACCACTTTCTTCAATGCTTCACTACCCTAGGTCTACCAGATCAAATAAAAACTGATAACGGGCCTTGCTTTATTAGTCAATCCCTAGCAAACTTCTTCCAAAAGTGGAACATTACCCACACCATGGGAATTCCACATAATCCTAAGGGTCAAGCCATAATTGAAAGGCTTAATAACACCCTTAAGTCTCAATTAATAAAGCAAAAAAGGGGGACACTCCCCCCTCATGATTAATTAAAAATGGCCCTGTTTACATTAAATATTTTAAAATTTTCCAAAGGAGACCATTTCTCTCCTTTTCAAAAACATTGGACCACCAGCACGCCATACCTGACTCTCAAGATCAGATGGAGAGATCCCCTCACGGGGATATGGAGAGGCCCTGACCCACTGATCACTACAGGGCGAGGATTTGGCTGTGTATTTCCAACTGATGAGCCCAAGCCAATTTGGGTCCCGGCCAGGGATCTCAAGCATTGCCCTCCCAGTACTAACGAACACCCAGGGGACTCAAACTCCCATGAGGAGCCTTCCCCTTCTGATCTCTTCCAGGAACCATAATAATCCACCCAACTCTGGTGCTCCTGCTCGTGGAGACGCACTCTACATAGACCGGCTTTGGGAACACGATGCCCACCAACACTCTGGAATCAGATCAACTTCCTTGCTGCAGCGCCTCTCCAAAACCACTGGTCTTATACCAGCCAATCAGGGACTCCCTTGCTGCAGTGGCTCTCCAAAAACACTGGTCTTATGCCAGCCAATCAGGGACTGTCTGGGATGAAACAAACTTTTCTCTCTAACTTTTCTGCTCTTCACAGCTCGTAAACGTCCAAGTACAATACTTGCCAGTGCTAACCCTATTGCCCTTTTGGCCAATGACGGGTAAAATCTTTAAAGAAAGATAACCTAAGACAGGCCATCTGGGATGGGTTTTTCCCCATGGAGAACATTGGCTGTGCGGACATCCAGAGACAGGTAAAGTTCTTCAAAAAGCAGGGGAATAACCCAAGACAGGAGCCCCACCCTGGTCTCCAGCCGATTTATTGGCCTTCAAACAAAAAAAGAAAGGGGAATTGTTGGGCTCTGTGCAAAAGGAAAATCACCATATTGGACGCCATAATACTTCTCTTTCCTCCCCCTTCACATTTTGCATGCTCTGAGCAAGGCGAGCTACACGCCTGCGCCGGAGTGCTACTTTCTCTCTCTCTCTCTGCACCTTCCCGGTCGGTGATAGATGATGTCACCAACATAGTAGTCCCTCATTGGCTGAAATAAGCTAGTCTGCCACTTCACTATTGGTCCCTTAGCAGCCTGCTCTTGCTATATCTACCGATGTGCGGGAAAAATAAAAGAGAGAAGTTTCAAGCCACCATCCACGTGTGAGTCTGAATTTCTTCTCCCAGCCGCCGGCGTTTGTCCTTTCGCCCCCCTGCCTCCCCTGTTCATCCTGTCTGGCCCCGTCTCTGGAGCGGCCCAGCTAACTTAGGTCGTTCCACCTACTGTCTGCTCCAAAGCGCTCTGGGGAGCAGCATAAATATAATCTGTAAGTGAAAAGCTTATATGCAATAGACTTGATATTTTGTGGCATTAAAAAAGGAAAGCTTGTGAATTTTTGGAATTAAAATTATTTTCTCTGTGTAAAAACTATCTCCAGTGATTTTTAGCATGTAGGGAATTAGGTGAAGATATAACACACGTTTCATGTCCTGTATGACATTGAAGAGAACAGCAGCCAAAAGGCATCCATGGAATCCTCATGATGTCATTGCCAGTCACAGATATGATGGCACATGCCTGTAATTCCAGCAATTCACAAGTCTGAGGCAGGAGAATTTCACGTTTGAGGCTAATCTTGGCAACTTTGCAAGACCCTGAATTAAAATATAGTAAGGGCTGGGGATGTAGCTCAGAGGTAGAATGATCCTGGCTTCAATCTGAAGTGCTGCCAAAAAAAAAAAAAAATCATTGCCAATCTATTGACTCTAGATTTAGGCTTTGTGGGAGAGTCTGAATCTGATAGTGTTTGTTTATTTCCTGGAACTATTATAACCTGATTACAGTTGTTGCCTTTATAACACTAACGTTTCATCTTCAGGGGCACCCAAATGGCTTTGACATTTGTGTTATATCCCAGATGTAAATACTGCAAATGAAAGAAGAGAACTGTGTTGAGTAGTCATTATATTCAACAGAGCAATGGATGTGAAAGCAAATTATATAGCTCAATTCCCAAGTTAAGCCATTTTTTAAAAATTGCTTGATTTGTTTGTTTGAGGAACATGTATGGAGGTAGAGTATTCTTTTACCAGATGATGATTTTTTTAAAACAATTTCCTTCTTGGTAATTTCAGTGTTGCATGTTACATATTTTTGAAAGGGTCTTGTTTAAATCTAAAGACAGGATTACAAGTCAGCTGTTAGAAAGGAATGTCTGTGGTTGTATGTTTCATAAGGTTGAGTGAGCAAGAGATAGAGCTAGTGGTTCTGCGAACAACTAGCAGAGTTTGTATTTAGAAGACTAAATTCATCCTACTCTTCTAAACATTTTCATGGAGTCCAAGGAAATTCTTGTTCACTGTAAGTTAATTTACTTTTATATTGACCTACTTATGGTGAATGAGGCACTACTGGTGACTAGAAATATTTCCTTAATGATTTCCTCACAAGTACTGAATTCTGGAGTTATGTTGTTTTTTTTTTTTTTTTTTGCTTTGCTTCTTTAAAGTCCGACTAAAGTCTTCCTACTTTTATAATTGTAAAGTCAAGGATTGAAATGCTTCAAAATTGAAGCTAGAAGCTTGGAGCTTTACTCAGAAATTATATGTATATTTCTCTTCTAGGGTAGTTTGGCTAGTAAGTATGTGTAAATATGTAAACTTTTGTTATGTGTCTAATATTTTAAGTGTTGAGAATAAAATTGTAAATTGATTTGCCATTTTGATGTGTTCTGAGTACTACCTTGCAAAGTATCTTAATGGTATTATGAATTAGTGATTTGCCTACATGGAAATTTAGTTGTTGTTTCTTTCCTTTTCTAAGTGGTATTGCCTGTGTGATTTGAAGTGAAATACCTGAAAATACTAGTTTTCCCTTTACTAGAATGAGATATCATTTTGAGAATGATAGTTCTTTTTTCTTATAATATAATATAATATTTCTTATATATATATATATATATATATATTGTAATAGCTAAGGATGATGATAAGTTTAACGGTTACAAAACAAGTTGCTATTTAACAAGCATTTTATATGTCTTATTCTCTTTTGGTAATTTAAGGAAATAGGTATGGACAGTTTCATTTCACATAGGAAACAGGATAAGAGCAGTTAAGATCTACCAGCTTAGTAGTGAGAGTTAGGATTTATAGCTATATATGTTTATAGCTATCTGTATGCTTGTCAACCTGACCCAAACCACTTCTAGACTGCATTCTGTGAATAGTCATATAACAGACAGTAGTGTTGCCAGTTCACATCATCTAGAGAAATGGAAATATAGCCAAGACATGGAAATTTTTATTCAATTTCTACGTGAATTACTTGGAATTGTGATTAAGCCCATCTCAGAGGAAGGGAGGAAAATAATATTTTCCTTTAGGTTTCTGTAAATCATATTGATTCTACTGTCTTTATAGTAGCTCAATAGGAGTGTCATATATTAATCTACATTCCAGAAAAATATGTCCCATGGAGAGAATGTGTGGGAACAGCTGGTTATGGCAGCTGTAGGTAGTGAACAGAGATGAGCCTGGAAGTTCAGTATCTTCTTTCTGCATACATTCTTCCATAACTACCAAAAGGAGGAATTGAAATATATGTATACAATTTGCACTTAGCAAAGAGACAGAAGCCAGTGTGGTATTGTTATTCAAGTTCTGTCTCAGATTCATAGAATGTTAATACTAAAAATGTATCTCCTTTTTGTCTTGTTCTAATCATTAAGGAAACTGATGAACAAACTTGAATGAATTAATTATCACAAAGTAAGAAGCAATATTTTAGAAGTGTGGCATCCCCAGACTACATATAACAGAGCTTTATAAACATGGATCAACAAATATTTCTTAGTTGATGAATTGATTGCTCTGTTTCACATATCTGGTTAGTAGCTGAGGCTATAATCTCAGTCTTTTGACATTCAAGTCTTATTCTTTTAAAAAATATCTTGTGCTGCTTTCTTCCATTTCCAGCTCAAAATAATAATTGCTACCTCCTTTTTAAGGAGAAAACTAAGGCTCTGAAAAGTTAAATAACTTGCTCAAGTTCACACAGGCAGGTAATGGATGAATAAAGCTTTAAAGCCTGGTCTGTTTGATACCAAAGTCTGTTTCTTAGATGTCACACTAAACTATCGCTGCCTAGAACACAAAGGCACATCATATGTTATTGATGTAATTTTTATTTTTATCTGAAAGATCACTACCAAAAGAGTGTGCAGTCTCAGTTTTTTTTTTTTTTTGGTTCATTTTAGGTATACATGATAGAAACATATGCAATGAAATAATTATAAATTCATAGACTTTAACTTGTTCTAATTCAATACCTAGTTTTTCCTCTTCTCCTCCCTCCCACCCCCTCTTCTTTTTTTGATATACGTGACAATAGAATATATATTGACATAATTATAAAAGCTTGGGGCATACCTTGTTTTGACTCAGTTCCCAATATTTCCCCTTCCTCCTATACATGTATTCTTTTTAGATATATATGACAATAGGATAAGCATTGATATTTTTATAAACAAGTCAGTAAATAACAAAAAGGTCAGTAGAATAGAGGGAAGAGTACAAGGTGGGAGGGGAATACTGGGGACTGAATTAGAATAAATTATATTGCAGTCTCATTTTTTTGACATCTGGTAATATTAAGGGTTAAGAATAAGAATTCTATAGATAGTTTAAATGCTTACTTTTACCTGTTGTCTAAATTTCTCTATGGCTTAGATTCATCATCCACAAATGGTGGTAATAATAATACCTTTCTCATGGAACTTTTTTGAGAACTAGGTAGTATGAGGTACATAGAACATTGCTTGATAATATAGTAAGCCTCACCTGTGTTATTATTTCCTTGAGTATACATTCCCATTGGAAATAACTTATTTTATATCTAGGGAAGCTTAATTCCTGTGTCTACCAGGGACACAAAGAATAATAGGGTATCACCTTTACTGTCATACTACGTTCATTGTTTAATTATGATGATGAAATTGGCTTTTATGCTTTTATAACAGGTATCTAATCTTTAAAAAGATCTAATTTCCTCAGTATTCATATTTAAAATACTACAAAGAATTTTCTGGACTTACAATAGGAATTAGCATTAGCATTTAGAGGATAACAACATTTATTTTCATATGGTTTACCAGGGACAGTTAAGTTTAATACTATATGAGGAATGAGTAGTATTTAGTTCATTATCTTGAAATAAGTAATATCTGCTTCTTTGACTAAAATGAACACACACTTTATAGGATGATATAGTGAATAAGCATTGGACTCAGGGATACAAAACCCTGTGTTCAGGTCTTACTTGACACTTATCAGTTGTGTGACCTTGGGTGAGAAGGTCCTCAATCTCTTTTATCCTCAGCATCCTGACCTATGAAATGGACATAATATTGAGTGCTATAATAATCTTGTAATATTTGGTATTAATCAAGTACATTTTAGTTTTTCAAAGCCCAAATTCAAGTAAAACTTCTCAATAAATATTTTCTTCAGTTAGCTTATATCTCATTTTCTTTGTATATCTATAGCAGTTTGCGTCTCTATAATATTCTATTTCTTTGAGTAAAATAGACCATAACTTCCACTGGATTAAAAGCTGTCTGTGGGGTTGTATTTGTTTTTGTTTTCCGTAGACTGTCTGGTATAGTGTCTTAAAGTGTGTGCTACATAATACTTGCTGGATTGAAATTGAAAACGTGAAATGGTAATTTATAAACTGTGAATTGTGTACAAATGTAAAATATTATAGATATCTACTTAGTACTTATTTTTCTCACAGTTTTTATCTTCTGACTTACTTATGCCATCCTACATTTAATCAGACTCCTCTCTACATCTCCAAATATGTTATCTTGGGTACAATCAACCAAAAACATAATTAAAGTGTTGATTAGGTTCCTGAATGCATGCTGGTGTTCAAATGAAATCGTCATGGTCTCTGCTTTACATGAACACAGTAAAAATTATTATCAAATGTCTCCATGCAAGTTATGTTGTCTTTATTACTGTTCAAATTGAATTAAATAATTGGATCAGTGACTTCTAGAATTGCAGTAAAAGGAGGAAGCATATACTTATAAAAAGTCATTAAAAACCATCACAAAACTAAAACCATACTAAATGAATATATCACAACTTTTTGGTAACTAATTAAAAAGCAAGTTTTAGATTTGGGTGTTTATTTGAAGTCCATTGGGCAAGAAACATTCAAACCATTTATTACTAGTTGGGAAAATCTATGTGTATTGAATTTTTCACATGTTTTTGTGATAATCCCCAACAACTATTCAATTCATTTTTTTTTAAAGAGAGAAGGACAGTGAGAGAGAGAGAGGGAGAGACACTTAGTTGTGTATGTGGGTGCTGGGGTTTGAATGGGTGTACTTGTGCATGCCTGGCAAACACCATAACTGCCAAGTTACTGATCCAGCCTCTTTTCAATTCATCTTATTTGTCATGCAATATCCTACAAGGTTTTAAAGTTACTCTTCTGTGATATTTGATCAGTTTGGTCAGATATAAATATGTTGTGATCTAATATCATTACAACTAGAGAAGCAAGTCCTTTCTTACACATGTAGAAAAATGTTTCAGTATAGAAAAATGTAAAAGTAAGAGTATATATAGAAGAAGATGGAATGAAGGGAAAATAAAAGAAATAAAAATATAATAAAAAGAAGTGAAAAGGCATTTATATTTGTTTACTGGTACTAAACTATACCATATATGATGTGTGACCTCTAACTGTTTATAAATGATTGCCATCTTGTCAGTTCAGCAAGCTTAAAACATCACCAAAAAGTTTTAAGGCTCTGGAGCCATGGCTCAGTGGTTTTGGTGCTTGCCTGGCATATGCAAGGATGCAGGTTCAAATCCCAGCACTAAGTACACAAAAAAGTGTTGGAGCATCTAAAGCCAAATGGAAACTACATAAAATTGATTCTCTCTAAAAAAAGTTTTAAGAACTTTCAGATGTAACACACTCGAAGTTAATAAATTGTTTAATGGTTGACAGTTATTAGGGACTTACTGTAAATGATGCAACATTCTAATCATCTCACATTTAAACCTTCCAAAAATTTTGAAATGTTTATGCTATTATTATTTCCATCTGATATACAAAGAAGCAGAGAAATTGCATAACTTGCTAAAGGTCTCACAGTAAAGCCTGGAGCTGTGACATAAACCCAGAGATTCTGTCTGTTCAGACAGGTTTCTATTTATCTGATCTTCCTGTTGTTGGCAACAACTTTTGACTTCAAGTTATGATCAACTTCATCCTGAAATCTGTCTCTAAAAGTGCATGGAGATATTTAATAATTTAGAATTTATGAAATGAACCTAAGAGCTCTCAATGGAGTTTGAAAAATTTATTGCAGAGTTTAGTATAATTATATAGTATAATTACATATGCTAATATTAATTAGTGTGTATTGGAGTTATTACTCCACCTTCATTTTTTTATTCACTAAAAAATCGTTGAAAATCTTCTAGGTGTGGTGGCATGTGCCTATACTCCCAGTGAATTGGGAGGCTGAGGCAGAGTATTACAAGTTCAAAACCAGCCTCGGCAACTTAGGAAGGAGGTAAACAATTTAGGGAGACCCTGTCTCAAAAAAAGAGGGGTGGTGCCTAGGGATATGACTCAGTGATTGAGCACACTCCTGGGTTCTGTCCTCAGTACAAATAAATAAATAAATAAATGGAAAGAAGTAAAAATATTTAATCACATCTGGCCTAAAAAAAAATATTCTTCTGAATTTCACTTTACCTGTCCTGTTTATTTTATGTACTTGTTAGTGTACTGGTCCCCTCATTCTGCTGAGTGACATGACTGTCTCCTTGGCATCAGAGACTTTGTTAAAAACAAAACGACAAAATGTTTGGTACTTATAATTTACATTCAGACTTTCCCCTCTATTTTGAAAAAAAAAAATGAAAACCTATGGGAAAATGAAAAGAATGGTACAACAAACAATGTATTTTAGATTATCCAGTTGTTAACATTTTGTTACAATTGCTTTCCCTCCTGTGTGTATATGTGTATTTACTGAATAATTTGAAATTAAATTGTAAAATCATGACATTTCAGCCCTAAATGCTTTAGTATTTGTCTCCTTAGAACAAGGAAATTATCATCAGACCTCAATACCATTATCATATTTTGTTTCCCCACTCTTATAGATGTATTTGATTTTTACTTGTGGTTTTCTTTTCATTGTAAAATATTTAAAATTTTGTTGAACCCCCAATAATAGAAGATTATTTGTAGTGAGAGTCCTCTTTCCTTTCCACCCTCTCTCTTTTTCTTTCGTTTCTTTCTCCGCTTTTTAGTACTGGGGATTGATCCCAGGACCTTATGTTTGCTAAGCAAACACTATACTGCTGAGCTATACCCCAAACTCCTTTGAAAAAAAATTTAAAATAGATACATAAAATTATACGTTTGTGATGTTTTGATACATGTATTACCTAGTGTAATGTTTAAATCAGGGTAAACACGTCATTTCAACAATTTATCATTTCTTTATGGTAAAAATATTAAAAATCTTTTCTTGTAGTTTAAAAATATAGTACATTATTGTTATCGCTAGTCATCCTACTGAGCAATAGAACACTGGGACATCTTTTTTCTATCTAACTATAACTTAGTACTTATCAATCAATCTTTCTCCATTCTGACCTCACCTCTGTTCTCCCCAGCTATTGTTATTCACCATTCCACTCTCAACTTCTGTAATATAATTATTTTTAGATTTTGCATATGCAAAACTTGTCTTTCCATGCCTGGCTTATTTCATTTAACATAATGACCTCCAGTTTTATCCATGTTGTTACAAATGATATGATTTCATCCTTTTTATGGTTGAATAGTATTACATTGTGTGTTTGAATCACATTTTCCCAATCTGTCATCTGTCCATGGACACTTAGGTTTTTTCTTTTTCTTGACTTTTGTGAATAGTGGTACAATAAACATGGAAGTGCAGATGTTTCTTCAATGTATTCATTTTTTGGGATATATGCATAAAAGTGGAATGGTTGGATCATATGGAACTTTTATTTTCTTTCTATTTTTATTTGATCTTTATAGTTATGCATAGTAGTTTGTTTTATCCTAACAAAATCATACATGCAAGGAATTTGATTTCAATTCACAATGCTCCTTTTCATTTCCCATTCTTTCTCTTTCCCTGTTCTCATTCCTCTACTCTGCTAGATTTCCTTTAAGTTGTCTATTTGTTTATATTTGATCGATACTTTTTACTTATACATAAAGTTGAAATTACCTGTGGTATATTTACATATGCACATAACATGATTTTTAAACAACTCATTCTGCATTGCCTCCCCTTACCCAAGCCTCCACTCTGCCTGTTGATATCATTTATCTACATTGCTGATCTTCCCTTTGGCTTTATGTTATCCTCTAATATCCATCCTATTCTTCCATCCTCCTTTCCTTTATTTTACTCTAGTTTACTCATGTGAGAGAAAACATTTGACCTTTGAGTTTCTGAGTCCTTATTGCACTTAGCATGATATTCTCCATTTCTATTTCCATCCATTTACCAGCAAATGCCATAATTTCATTCTTTTTATGGTTGAGTAGAACTCCATTCTTAATGCATTCATCTATTGTTGAATACCAGGGTTGACTATATAATTTACCTATTGTTAATTACTCTGCTATGAACATTGAAGTGGCAATAGCATATACTATGATGATATTAGTTCTTCTGGGAAAATACCAAGGAGTAAGATAGCTGGGACACATGGTGGTTCCATGCCTAGTTCTTAGGAATTTATGTACTGATTTCCAGAGTATAGTAATCTATATTCTCACCAACAATGCAAAAGTATACTTTCCCCCGACATCCTCACCAGCATTTATAATTTTTGTGTTCTTTATTATTGCCATTCTGACTGGAGTAAGATGAACTCTTATTGTAGTTTTGATTTATATTTTCCTGATTGCTAAAGATGTTGAACATTTTTTACATATTTGCCATTTGTTCTTCTTTTGAGGATTTCTGTTCAGTTCTTTTTCCCACTTATCGATTGTATGATTTATTTATTTATTGGTGTTAAGATTTTTTAAATATATATTCTGAATATTAATACCCTATCAGAGGAATAGGTGGCAAAGATTTTCTGTAGGCTCTTTCTTCACACTCTTATTAATCATTTCCTTTGCTGTGCAGAAGTTTAGGTTTTTTTTTCAATTTGAAGATATCTCACTTATTGATTCTTGGTTTTATTTCTGTTGCTTTGGGGGTCTTGTTAAGGAATTGGTGCCTGCACCAATATGGTGGAGTGCTGATATTTTCTTCTAAAAGTTGCAAGTGTTCTGGTCTAATTCCTATGCCTTTGATCTATTTTGAATTGAGTTTTGTGCAGGGTTGAGAGATAGGGATCTAGTTTTCCCAGTACCACTCTATGAAAAATGTTACTGGTATTTTTTTTTTTTTGTACCAAGGATTGAACCCAGGGGTGCTTAACCACTGAGCCATGTCCCCAACCATTTTTTATATTTTATTTTGAGACAGGGTCTTGCTAAGTTGCTCAGAGCCTCACCAAGTTGCTGAAGGCTGACTTTAAACTTGAGATTCTCCTGCCTCAGCCTCCCAACTCACTGGGATACATATGCCCCAGCATTTCCAGCTGTAATTGGTATTTTTTTTTTATTAGAAGTATATAGAGATTCAGGATACAGTTGAGGGGGAGACATTATGAAAACAGTAGCAATCAATGTATATAAACTTTGTTATCTAGGGGTAATGCCAAAGCATAGATAAACCACGTTGGGTTTCATCTGTTGCAGTTTCCCCCAGAAGAACTCATGCGTTAAATGGGTAGCTTGTGGAGGAATGACATCGGCTTCTGGGATGGTTCCCCCATCTTCCCAATCACCAGACTCCTATGAGTTCTTCAAATACCCTCCCCCTCCCCATCCCCCTCCCTACACCTCCAAGTATCCTAGAGAGCTATCCTCCTATGTAATTGGTATTTTGATGAGTAATCCTGCCTATCCTAGACGTGGGAGGTCTTTCCATCTTCTGAAGTTTTCTTCAGTTTCTTTCTTCAGTGTTTTCTAATTTTCATAGTAGAGCTCTTTTAGCTCTTTGATTTTATTAAATCCCAAGTGTTTTATTTTCCTTTATTTTTTGATGTTGTTGTGAATGGGATGGTTTTCCTGATTTCGTCTTTAGCTGAATCACTTTTGGAGTATAGGAAAGCAGTTGATTTATGGGTGTTGATCTTGTATTCTGCTACTTTGCTGAACTCATTTGTAAGTTCTAGAAGTTTTCCAGTAAAGTGTATCAGTCTTCTAGATATGGGATCATGTCGTTGGCAAACAGATCATTTGATTTCTCTTCTTATTAAAATCCATTTGATTTCCTTCTCTCCCTCTCTTTTTTAAAAGATAGATAGATAGAGAGAGAGAGAGGGAATCAATTTTATTTAGTTTTTGATGTGAATTTCATTCCTCCAATACTTTGTTGTGTAATTGGTATTGGGGTTCAAAGCTGTGTCCTTTGAGCATGCCAGGCAAGCACTATTATGACTGAGCCATTGCTCCAGTCCCTGATTTCCTTCTCTTGCCTGATTGCTCCGGCTAATGTTTTGAGGACTATATTGAATAGGAATGGTGAGAGTGGGATTCTTGCCCTTACATGATATTTTCCATTTCCATTTCCATCCATTGTTCTTGTCATTGTCTGGCAAGAACAAGACATTCTTGTCTTGTTCCTGATTTTAGAGGAAATGCTTTTTTTCCCCATTCAGTATGATATTGACTTTGGGTTTGTAATAAATAGTCTTTATGATGTTGAGGTGAGTTCCTTCTATCCTTTGCTTCGCTATTATTTTTAACATAAATGGTTGCTGGACTTTATCAAAGGCCCTTTTGCATTTACTGAGATGATCATGTGATTCTTGCCTTTAATTCAGATTAAGTGGTGAATTGCATTTATTAATTTAAATATGTTGAACCTAAAAAGAACCTCTCCAAGACACATCACACTTAAAATATCTAGCACATAAAATAAGAATAGTAAATACTGCAAGAGAAAAATACCAGTTCACATTGAGGGAGAAACGTATAATGTCACTTCTGACTTTTCAACTCAGAACCAAAAATTGAGGCCTAGAAATCAATTGCCAGTCAAGATGGCTATTTCCAAAAAGCTAGCTTTCAGAATTGAAGAAGAAATAAAAACTGTCCATGATAAAGATAAAGTAAAAGAATTCAGGAACACTTAGCCAGCACTACAAAAAACACTGGAAGATATAATACACACAGAAGAACTCAAAAACAACCCCCAAATCTCCCAAATGCAGGAAGTTGTCTAGAAGAGCAATTAATTAAGTGAAAAACAAGACTGAATTAAACATAACAAACAAATAAAAATTATAGCAAATTACAGACATCTGTCCAAAATACTGAATGTAAATGGTGTTATTTTTCCAAATTAAAGACAGATGGACATGACAGTTTACCTAGTGAGATCCAACCATATGCTGTTTGCAAGAAACTCATCTCATAGGCAATGACACCTGATAGTTGAAAGTAAAAGGATGTAAAAAAATATTCCATGGAAATGGAATTCAAAAGCAAGCAGGATAATAGCTATTATGATAACTGAAAAAGCAGATTTCAAACAAATATTAGAAAACAAAGAAGAGCACTACATACTGGTAATGAACAGTTAAAGAAGATATAATTATAATAAATATTTATGCCCCAAATTTTGGTGTATCTAAATACAAAACAAAACAAAAAACTAACCAAAAGAGAGAAGATCCAAATCAGCAAAATTAGATTTGTAAAAGGACACATCACTAATATCCAGAGAATCATTAGAAACTATTATTAAACTTTATACTTCAATAAAGGTACACTCATACCTTGTTGGTGGGACTGCACATTAGTACAATCACTCTGGATAACAGTATGGAAATTTCTCAAAAGACTAGAATTGAAAGCACATATGACCCAGCTATCCCACTCTGGTATTTATTCAAAAGAACTAAAATCAGGACACTATAGGGATATAGGAAAATCAATGTTTATAGCAGTGCAATTCACAATAGCCAAGTTATGGAAACATCCCAGTTACTTGTGGACAGATGAATGAATAAAACATGGAGTTTTTTTCCATATGCTCCGTACACACAATGGAGTTTTATACAACCATAATGAATAATCAAATATGGAACTGGAGAACACCATGCAAAGTGAAATAAGCATTCTGAAAAAGTCAAGGGTTCAATGTTGCATACGTGGAAGAAAGAGTAAGGAAAGGGCAAAAATGGGTGGGTCAGGTGGAGGTTGAATCACAAAAAGATCAGTGGAGTAGAGAAAGGGGACAGAAGGGAAGGAAGGAGAGACAGGAAAAGGGAGGTAATAAATAATGAATTTTCCAAAATTCTGCAATGTACGTGTATGGATATACCACATGAATTCCACCTTTAGGTGTATATATAAGCACCAACTAAAAATACAATAATTGGATAAAGGAACAGTAGAGTAGAGGAAGGGAGGAGTAGAAGGAAAGAGGAAGAATTGGGGACTGAAATGGAGCAAATTAAATTCCAGACAAGAATGATTATGTCAAAATGAACCCAACTCTTAAATATAACTATAATGAACTTATAAAAGCATTATAATCAATTTATGGAACAAATTACTTCAATCTCTCTGTTACATTTCTCTGTTAGAATATTAAATTGTTTCTCTTTTTTATTGAAGCTCATTTAGCTTCCTTAAAATAAATGTTCTGAATTCTCTGAGTGTTTACAGACATAGGTTGTTATCTGGTTGGTTTCTGGCATCTTATTTTATCTTTTAGGTGAAGTAATTATTCCCTGAAAATTCCTGTTGCTTGTTAACATATGACATCATCTCATTGAAAGATTAGGCATTTATTCTAGTCTTTGTAATCTGGGTTTGTTTTATGTCAGTCCTTCCAAAAAATTCTAAGTTATTTATTTTTTCTAAACCTGTGGGCAATACCACTGTTTCAGCACTAGGAAGTGCCCGAAGTCCTAGTTTGCCCCAAGTCTGAAGTTGATTTGTTATCACTGTTTCAGCACTACAGGGCACCCCAACCCCAGCTTCACCCCAAATCTATAGTTGTTATGTTGTGAAAATGAACCTTTGGGGTACCTGGAAAAGATTGTCTCTCTCATAAGCTGCCACTTGGGGTCAGATATGAGTGACCATGTACCCCAGGATTTTGCCTGGATCCAAGCCTTACTGTGAAGAGAACAGCCCCAGGCTCCTACCTCCCTTTTCTTTTCTCCAGAGACAAGTATTTTCCATGTTGTGCTGTCTGGCTAGGGGGGAGGTGAGGGAAGGGATGAAGTGGGAAGTATCATGGCCACCAATGTCACAATTCTGGGTCATATCCAGAGCACATAGCCCCCTGAGACCAACACAGCACTGATACATGACCAAGGACCACCATGCTGTGGGATGCTTGATGCTTAGGTAGACTTGTAAATGGAGACACTGAACCTAGTCACAGGTGCTATTGGTTGGGACAGAAGTCTGATCTTCTGGGGCAGCAGATCTCCATTTTGCATCAATGTAGGTCCAGAGGCTCTATACATGGGCACTGACCTGAGTATAGGAACAGTTAGGATCTTCCTAGTTTTAGGTTTCACTTGTCTGGCATTGAATTCTCAGACAGTCCTGTGCTAACTTTCCTGTCTTACCCCTGACTGGGAGGAGTCTGCCTTCTTGCTCTGGCGTGGGAAGTTGGGGGTGTTGGTGGAAGCAGTCTGTTGGCTGCCTGACTGAGGAGAATCCTTAGATTCAATCTTCATATACTGTTGGGAGCAGGGACTGTGGGGTCTTCCTGGCAATGTGTTTCAGTATAGTGGACTGGTGTTGGGTTTTGAGCCTAAAATTTGGAATTAATTTCCTTTCCCTCGCTGAAACAGGAGACTTTTCTCTCCACACAGTACTGCTTGGAATTGGGGACAGGTTGATGAGAACAACTTTTCCTTCCTGAATTCTTTAGTGCATTTTTTTAAGAGAGAGGGATAGTGAGAGAGAAAGAGTGAGAGAAAGAAACAATTTTTATTTAGTTTTTCATGTGACTTCAGTTGCTCTGAGACATTGTTGTATATGTGGTGCTGGGGTTTGAACCCGAGGACTTGCACATGCCAGGCAAGCGCTGTAACCACCAAGCCACTGCTGCAACCCCTAGAGCATTTTTTTATATCATATTAAAACAGGCACTGTGATTTCTCCCCTGGTTTCCTCATCTTTTATAAAGGTAGTTCAGTACAAAAATAGCTGTTCATAATCCATCTGGAGAGATATCACTAGTGTCTTACTCAGTTGCCATTGTTTTTCCAGTGTGGCTTGCTAGACATCTTAGATCATGAGAGTCCTGCCTACTTTTATTGGTATGGTAAAGTAAAATGCATTTAGAACATATTTTGTGCTTTCTTTTGAGTAGTAGTGGCATCAGTATATTTCCTTATTTTCTGTCTCTTGTATCCTTCTGTAGGACCCTTTCTGTAGTACCCTTTCCAGTACTTGCTTCCTTAAATCCTTTCACTTTGCCTCCATGAGTCTTCCCTTTCCAAATTGCATTTCTCTCTTTCTCTCTCTCTCTCAGAAGTGCATTCAATCTCCATTTGTTGAATCTATTATCCTTGTATCCTGATTCTCAACCTTTTTTGCCTTTTGGCTACATGATGTGAGAATACCTTTATACACTATCAGGGAGTTCTTTGACTTTCACTTTTTGGCTCCATTTGGTGATTAATCACCTTAGTCTTGCATCATCTTCCTGTAAAGCATTGATCACATTCAGCAACATCCAATCAAATTCATTGTTTATAGATTTATTGTTTTTACTGCATCCCTTTCATGACTCAAATCTTATACTTGCCAATATATTCCTCCCCACCATTTTTTAAAATCCCAGTTCACCACAGGTGAATATTTTAACAATAACCTCATTATAACATGAATGAAATTTGACCTACCACCAGTTATGGGGTTCTCATTGCCAGGCAGCTGGTGATGTTTGAAACTCAAAAATTCCAATACTTGAGTGTTTTTTTCAGACTATTGCTTGCACCAACCATCTTATAACAGTGATTCAGATATAGAGAAGCATGTAGGAAGTTTACTGGGGAGTACTGTCAAGAACAATATTGTGTGGGAACAAGGAAGCAGTATGGGCGTACTGATGAGTTGAAAACAAAGTTCTCAAATGACCACAGGCACTCTGGAGCCAAGATTTTCCTTCAGGGTTGTTTTACATTTGGGGAAAGGGGCCAGATATCACACTGAGCAGTCATGAGAGCTACATTTTGGAAAGAGCTGTAATTTTGTGTGATTTGGCCCCCTCTTCGTTGAGAGCAGTTTGAAGGGAAAGACAAAGATATGAGCTGTCTGCCTCCAACAATCCGTGTGGCTAGGAATTTGAGGGTCTTTGTTCTGGTTGGGAGAGCAGAGTGCCTCAGCCTAAACTACAAGAGGCCAGAGAAAAAGTAGGAAGACTTACCAAAAAGTAAATGAAATAATTCAGGTGAGAAATGATAGTTTGAAGTTTGGGGAAACAAAGGAAGTAGATTTCAGATATATTTCAAAGAATTTGCTGATGGATTAAATGTTAAGGTAGAGAGAGGAATTAAGGATGTCTTCTTCAAAGATTTCGCTCTGAATAACTGTAAGAATAAAGTTGTCTCACCTATCTAATGAGAAATGATGGCTTGCACAAGGCTTTGTGTTCTTAAAGCAGTTGAATTAACTGAAGAACACAACCTTCATTTACAATTTTAGTTAAAAGAATATGGACTTAGTTTTATGTCTCTATGATATAAATTGCCTAAGTTGATCTAATAAGAAGTCAGAAATTTGAATAGACTCATAACCTGGGAATAAGTTTTAAAATTTTCAAAGAATTATCTTTAATGAAATAAACTCAAGCAAAATTAAAGTCAAATACTTTTAAACATTTAAAAATAAATGTCTCATTATAACTATCCACATCCAAAGTATTGAAATAGCAAGAAATATTTCTAACTAATTTTAAGAAAATAAAAACAAAAGAAAACAATAAAGTAAAATACAGATTATTCTCATTTATCAGCATAGGTTAAATATCCTAATTAAAGTACTAATAGATGTAATTCAAGAGTATATTAAAAACATGAAAAAGTGTTATTCTATGAATGTAATAGATATTGCTGTTAGGAAATCTATTAACATTCAATAATAGCTTAAAGAAAATAAAAGATATAACAACTAAAGATAAGTAAAAATAATAGTTCTTGTTTTGGAATGCAATAATGAATTGTATTCTAGGGACCTGATGAAATATTTTACATATATATGTTCACTGTATTTATAAGAAATCCCATGAGGTAGATAATGTTTTCATCTTCATATTTTATAGGAGAAAAACTGAAGCACACAAAGATTTAGTAACTTACTGATTTTCACACAATTATATGGGAGAGCTATGATACAAACCAGGGGAACTTATAATATTAAACCACTCGGTTAGATTGCCTTGAAATAGACAATAATGAAAATGCTATAATATTTATAATTGGCTTAAATTTATGAAGTGTGTGCTATGTTCCAGACAGTACTCTAAATACTTTAATCATCTCATCCTTGCAATGACTAAGTGATACAGATATAATTGCAATTCTTCCATTATAAAGATAAGAAAAGTGAGGTAGATATAGGTTAAGGAAAGTCCTCAAGATCACCAGGGTACCAAATGATGAGTAAGGATTTGGATTCAGATACTCTGCCTTCAGAGACAATGATATACACTTCCATAACATCTGAGCCATCATTCCTGATTATAAACAAAGGAAAACAATGCAAGGCAAGCAACTATGTTATTAAACCATATTGAAAGAATGCTTCCTTAAAATATTTTAAAAATTACATCTATAGTCACATTTTATATCATACTTTATAAATAATTCATTCATACTAAATGTTTTATATTAAAGTCAGTAACAAGGTATGAATTTATTCAGTCAACACTGTCTTAAATAAAATTTTTGTGGAGGAGTAGTATAAAAAGTGTGATAACTCAATGAGCAAAATAAAATCACATCAATATGTACTTGATAAAAATAATGAAAAGGACTTCACAAATATATGATTACTAATGGATAACTTAAAATACTGGAAAAGTTCAGGAAATATACATTTAACAATTTTTTTTGCAACAATTTAAAAAAATAGTAAGATTAATGAGAATATGTTAACAAAGGAACATTTGTTCCCTGTTGGTAGGAAAGAAAATAGGTTCAGCTATTCTGGTTATATGTAAATCAGGAACTTAAAAATACTTTAACTTTTTTTTTTATTAGAAGTATATAGAGATACAATTGAGTGGAAACATTATCAAAATATCAATAACCAATGAATATATACATTGTTATCCAGGGATAATGCCAAAACATGGATGACCACCTTGGGATTCACAGGTTGCTGTTTCCCCCAGAAGAACTCTTACATTAAATGGGTATCTCGTGGAGGAATGACATCTGCTTCTGAGATGGTTCCCCCATATCCCCTTTCTCCAATCTCCTAGGAGTTCTTCCTACACCCTCCCCTCTCCCCGTCCCTCTCCCTACGCCGCCAAGTATCCTAGGGAGTCATCTCCCTGTTGCTTTGAGAATCACACAATTTGTTATTGTTAGCTTAGCTGTCTAACATACTGCTTCCCCACGTATTCTAGCTTCCACAAATGAGAGATACCATTCGGCCCTTGAGTCTCTGAAACTGGGATACTTAACTGAGCATAATTCTTTCCATCTCCATCCATTTGACTGAAAAAACCATAATGTCGTCTTCTTTAGTGGCCGAGTAGAATTCCATTGTATGTAAGTACCAAAGTATTTGTGTTCACTCATCGAGTGAGGGGCATCTGGGTTGGTTCCATAGTCTAGCTATAGTAAATTAAGCTGCTATAAACATTGATGAAACCATATCACTATAATATGGTGATTCTAACTCTTTGGGGAAAATACCCAGGAGTGGGATAGCTGGGTCATAAGGTGGTTCCATCCTTAATTTTTGAGGATTATCCACACTGCTTTCCATAGTGGCTGAACCAGTTTGCAGTCCCACCAGCAGTGTAACAGTGTTCCTTTTTTCCCACAGCCCCTCCAGCATCTGTCGTTGTTTGTATTTTTCATTTTTGCCACTCTATCAGGAGTGAGGTGGTATCTCATAGAAGTTTTGATTTGCATTTCCCTTATAGCTAATGATGTAGAGCATTTTCTCATATATTTATGGGCTTTCTGAGCTTCGACTGGAGAGAAGTTCCTTTTGAGTTCTTTAGCCCATTTATTGATTGGATTATTTGTGAGTTTGGAGTTTAGTTTCTTTAGTTCCCTGTATATTCTGGATATTAGCCCTCTGTCCAAGGTGTAGCAGGCAAAGGTTTTCTCCCATTCTGTAGGTTCTCTCTTGATGCTCTTGACTAGATCTTTACCTGTGCAGAAACTCTTTAGTTTAATTGCATCCCATTCATTTATTCTGGATTTTACAGCTTGAGCCATGGGAGTTTTGTTAAGGAAGTAGCTGCTGACTCCTATATGGTGTAGTGATGACCCTACTTCTATTTCTAGTAAGTTTAAAGTTGTTGGCTTAATGTCCAGGTTTTTGATCCATTTTGATTTAATTTTTGTGCAGGATGAAAGATAAGGATCCAGCTTCAGTTGTCTACATATGATTGTCCAGTTTATCCAACACCATTTGTTTTAGCAGGCTATCTTTCTTCCACACTATATTTTTGCCTCCTTTATCAAATATCAAATAGTTAAGGATACGGGGGTTTGTCTCAGGATCTTCTATTCTGTTCCACTGATCTTCAATTCTGTTTTGATACCAATACTATGCTGTTTTTGCTACTATGGCTCTGTAGTATAATTTCAGGTCAGGGATTGAGATACCCCCTATTTCTTCCTTTCTATAGAGAAATGTTTTGGCTAGTCTGGGTCTTCTGTTATTCCATATGAACTTGAGAATTACTTTTTCTTTATCTTTGAAGAATGCCATAGGTATCTTGATGGGGATTGCATTGAATCTGTAAAGGACTTTGGGTAGAATGGCCATCTTTATTATATTGATTCTGCCTAACCATGAGCATGGAATGTTTTTCCATCTACTCAGGTCTTCTGTAATTTCTTTTTTTAGTGTTTGATAGTTTTCTTTATAGAGGTCCTTAACATCCTTTGTAAGGTTAATGCCCAAGTGTTTCATTTTTTTTGGAAGTGATGGTGAATGGGAGAGATTTCCTGATTTCTTCTTCTGTGGATTTGTTGCTGGAGTAAAGAATTGCTAGTGATTTACTGGAGTTGATCTTGTAGCCAGCTCCTTTGCTAAAATCACCTGTAAGCTCTAGGAGTTTTCTGGCTGATGTTATTGGGTCTTCTAGGTATAAAATCATGTCATCTGCAAATAGAGATAACTGAACTTCCTCTTTTTCTATATGGATGCCTTTGATTTCCTTGTCTTGCCTGGCAAGGGTTTCAAGGACTATATTGAAACTCTAGAAATACCTGGCCCTTTCCCTGAGGTCCTTAGCCAACAGCACTAAACATCTCCTGAGCCCTCTGGGGATCACAAGACACGCAGAGTGGGCCACCATTGATCCTGAGGAAGCGACACTCAGGCTAGCCACTCTACTTGGATCAATGAAAGTCCCACGGCCTCTGTAAAAGGAGCAACTCGACTACCTACAATTTCTGAGCCCCAGACCCAAGAAATATCTGGAGTGTAGATTGGCTGGAAACAACCAACTCAGGCTTCTGCCCAGGGGGAGTCAAATATCCCTTTACTACAGAAAATTTCAGAGGAGATCCTCTAAGAAAATCCAGGCCATTGGACTCAACCAATCCGTTTCTCCCCAAAACATGCTCAACTCCGAAAAATTCCCAGCCTGATCCCAGGTTTCATTACACCACCAAATGATACATACCTCTGGATCTAAAGGTCAGAAATTCTCAGAACTGTAACAGCTAGTGTTGCGTTTTCGTTGGAGGTTTATTTTTGTTTTGTTTTGTTTTTGTTTTTTTTTGTTTTGTTTTTGTTTTTGTTTTTAACGGGATTCCGCCTGAAAAATAAGATTTTTGAAAATTTTAACAGTACTGTGGGTTTTCAGGTTTCTCTTTTGTTGTTGTTGTTGTTGGGTTTTTTTCTCTTTTTTTCTTTCTTTCTCTTCTTTCTCTCTCTTCCATTTCCTCTGCTCCTTTCTTGCCTTACGACCAACTCAGAATTCTGGTGGAGGTGGATGTAAATACTTATTGGTGTGTATGTAATGGTGATTGGTTCTTATTGCTTCAGGTCTCTAAGTCTTAGTTAACCCTATTGCTAACTCTTTTCTCCAATTTACTCTGGTAATTCCTTAATTTAAGCTTCTTTATCTCATTCTTACCCCTAGTCTTTACTCTATCAGCAACCCAGTCCTACGTACTCCTCAGTCCTATTAAAATAACCTACTCCACCCTACTCCCTAGTTCCCCGATACTTGGTAACAGGTGTGCTTTTATACCTCCCCAAGTCACTTCCTTGACTTCCAAGTCAACCCTTCTCCCCAAAATCAGAGAGATCCCATCACTTGAAGAAATTGAAACTCCTCAAAACGGCTATTTGCTTGGTACCATACTACACAGTGAGAGTTCTCTCAAAGAAAGCTGCCACTATTGGTGCTAATCATCAGCTACTTGGTTTCAACTGGAACGGAATAGTTTTGGCACCTATAGCCTTCCAAATTCCCACAGAACCGTCTGGCATCTCTAGGTCTAGATTGACCAAATTACTCCTCTTCACAATGAAGCAAAGTCATTAGAAGCTCCAATTACTACAACAAGACTATCAAGGCTGAAATAAAAGACAAGCTTTCTATCTCAAAAATGAGGAAAAGGGGAAATACTTCTCAAATCCAATCTTCTCCACCTAAGGACCCCATAGCTGGGGCCCTAGATGAAAACCAAAGGCATTGTGTCAACACTATGATTAGTAATGCAATCAAAGAGTTGAGAGAGGAATTAAGGAAAGAGATCAAAGAGCAATTTCAAGAGATGAGAGTAAAAATCTACAGAGATATTAAGGATCATTCCAGGAGATGAAAGATCAGCTGTACAAGGATATTGACATTCTGAAAAGAGATGTAGCAGAGCTAACAGGATTGAGAAACACGGTTAACCAACTCAAAGCTTCATTGGAAGACACCAACACCAGAGTAAACTCTAATGGAAATAGATCTTCAGCGCTTGAAGAACGAGTATCAGATAATGAGGATCGTCTAAACAACGTAGAAATCAAAGAAGAAAAGCGAGATAAACAGCTTACTTTACATAATCAAAACTTCCAAGTAGTATTCAATGAGATGAGGCATAATAATCTGAGAATCATTGGCCTCGAAGAAAACTCTGAACAGCAAACAAGAGGATTCAAGAACCTTTTAAGCGAAATCATAAGCGAGAACTTCCCTCATGTGGCGATTGATCCGGAATACCATATTCAAGATGCTTATAGAACACCAAATAGACCCAATCAGAGGAGAAACTCACCAAGACATATCATTTACAAATTGAATAACAGAGAAATTAAAGAGAGAATTCTAAAAGCTGCTCGAGTAAAACCCCAAGTCACATTCAGAGGCAAACCTATTGGAATCACTACGGATTTTTCAGAACAAAGAAGGCTAGAAGAGCTTGGAACAATATTTTTCAAGAGTTAAATAATAACAACTTTCAACCAAAGATAATATATCCGGCAAAACTCAGCTTCAAATGTGAAGGGGAAATTAAATATTTTAACAATAAACTCATGCTTACAAGATACGTGAACACTAATCCTGCTCTACAGAACATTCTCAAAGATGTTCTCCATTCAGAAGACAATGCCAATGACATGATAAATCCTTAATCAAGCGCAAGTTAATTATACAATACAAACACTAACTTTCAAGATGACTCAAAATTCTGTAATAGATACAATGTCAGTGAATCAGCCTCCCATATCTATTCTTTCCTTGAATGTCAATGGCCTCAGTGCCCCAATTAAAAGACACAGATTGACCCACTGGATCAAAAAACAAAATCCAACAATATGTTGCCTGCAAGAGACACATTTGACACTCAAAGATAGACACGGGCTGAAAGTGAAAGGATGGCAAAACGTCTACCAGGCCTGTGGCCCAAAAAAGCAAGCTGGTGTAGCGATTTTAATCTCTGACAAAATTAATTTCCAACTAAAACTACTCAGAAAGGATAAAGAGGGGCACTTTATCATACTTAAAGGGACAGTTCACCAAGAAGATATAACGATAATCAACATTTTTGCCCCCAATTACAACCCCCCAAAATACATGGAAAATATACTTAAGGACATTAATCCCCTCATTGATCTCAACACAATAATCCTGGGGGAATTCAACACACCATTATAAACTCTAGACAGATCATCAAAACAAAAAATCAATAAAGATGTCTCCAATCTGAACTACTCTATCGAACAATTGGGCTTAACAGACATCTACAGAATATTCCATCCTAAGACAGCTGAATTTACCTTCTTCTCCTCAGCCCATGGATCCTTCTCTAAAATAGATCACATCCTAGTTCACCGGGATAATCTTAGCAAATACAAAAAAGTGGATATAATCCCATGTATTCTGTCAGATCATAATGCTATGATCTTAGCAATCAACAACAAGAGAAACAACCGGAACTATTCAAATACTTGGAAATTGAATAATTACCTCTTAAACGAAGGATGGGTAAAAGAGGAAATGAGAACAGAGATTATGAAGTTTTTGGAATTGAACAAAAATGAGGAAACAACATACCAAAACCTCTGGGACAGTATGAAGGCTTTCTTAAGAGGTAAATTTATAGGTCTGTATGCATACATCAAAAATCTAGAAAGAGAGCAGATTAATAGCCTTATGCTTCAACTCAAACAACTTCAAAAGGAGGAACAATCCAACCCTAAATCTAACAGAAGACAGGAAATCATCAAAATCAGAGCCAAAATCAATGAAATTGAGAACAAAAAAGCTATCCAATCTATTAACAAATCCAAGAGTTGGTTCTTT
>PVKS010012682.1:0-53028 GCA_004027875.1 Aplodontia rufa
TCATCCACCTGCAGAAAGTTGAAATTAGACCCATATCTTTCTCCTTGCACAAGAATCAAATCAAAATGGATCAAGGAGCTTGGTATTAAACCAGCTACGTTGCAACTGACAGAAGACAAAATTGGTCCAACACTTCAACATTTGGGAGTAGGCAAAGACTTTCTCAACAGGTCTCCAAAAGTGAAGGAAGTAAAGTCAAGAATCAGTGAATGGGATGCCATAAAGCTAAAAAGCTTTTGTACTGCCAAGGAAACAATCAAAAGAGTCAAGAGGTTTCCTACGGAAATGGAGAGAATCATGGACTATGATTCCTCAGACAAGGGTCTCATATCCAGAATCTACAAAAATCCTCAAAAATGTCAACTACAAAAACACCAACAGCCCAATTGATAAATGGGCCAAAGAGCTAAATAGAGACTTCTCACCAGAGGACATTGATCAAGCCAATGAATACATGAGAAAGTGCTCTAAATCATTAGTAATCAGAGAAATGCAAATGAAAACCACATTAAGATTCAGGGATTTTTTAAAATAGCTTAATTGGTAAGCAAAACTGGATAAACATGTTTATGTGCATTTTTCATTGTTTTCAGCAGATTCTTAATCATCCCCAATCTAATAGTCAAGGTGAGACAAAAGTACGTGCAAAAGTCGCAACCCAAGCATAAATACCTCCAACGCAGCTATTTTGAACTAGGTGTACCGTGTAATTAGAGCCAGGAAGGGGGCAGTTATGAATTAGTTACCAAAATTTCCAGTTTAGAAATTCTGTGTATAGACTATCCAAAGAGAATAAAAAGTCAGGTGTAATAAGTTGTGTTTTTGTTCCCTATCTTTCCCTCCTTCCTCTCTGTGATATGATGACACACCCTAACCTCTTGATATCAAGGTTGGCCATGGGATTTCCTTCACCTAAGGAAATCTTCATGGAAATGTTGCATTCCTTGTCCAAGCAGAAGCTTTACAGCTTTACAGCTGCTCTGTGTTGCTCTTTTTCCTTCTCACATAAGATCAGTCCCAAGTATGGGATCCGACCCCAGCCTACAGCCCAGGATGAAAAAGACACAGAACAGAGCTGATCAGTGAGTAACATGTGATGTGATTGTAGGTCATTGAGATTTGGTGTGTGTGTGTGTGTGTGTGTGTGTGTGTGTGTGTGTGTTACTGCATGTACTCTAGTAAAAGTTCATTGGATCAATATGTATCAGAACACCAAATAGGATTCAAATAGAGGGTTTAGGGAAATGCAGCACGGATGCTGAATAACCACATCTGTATAGCAAGCCAAGAAATCACACATCAGAGAAAGTTATGGTCTTGCGGACAAAGAAATAGTGAGATTGGAAAGGTATTTGAATAACCATGAACAAGCTTATTGTAATCTCTGACTACAGTACCTTGAACCCAAGAGCTTTTCAAGTTCCACAGAATAATTTATGAAAAATGACTTGGATGCTAACCATGAAAAAGATTTTAAAAAATTCTAACTATAATGCTATTAATTTAGAAATCAATTTTTAAAAAGAAATAACCACACGTTTTGAAATTTAAAAACATACTTCTAAATACTTCATGGGACAAAGAAATTACAATGCAAATTAGAAAATATGTAGAACTAAACAACTCTGTGAAAATTACCTTAAATACATACACTATAAAAGAAAAAGTCTAAAATTAATTAAACATGCATATTTATAAGTTAGAAAAAGAACAAAATTAACTCAAAAAGTAGAAATAAATAAAATATAAAAGCAAAATTTTTCATAAACAAACACAAAACAGAGACTCAGTGAAACTAAAAGTTGAGTTTTTCTAAAGGACTAATAAAATTGACAGATCATTGATAAGATCAATTAAGAAAAAAGAGAAAGCACAAATAAATACCATTAGGATCGTAAAAGATTAAATTTTAAAGAGAAAATAAGAGGATATTATGAATAATTTAAAAGTTACCTAGAAAAATACAACTTACCAAAACTGACTTCAAATGAAATGAAAAACTTGTCAAAACCAAAAGAAGTTGAATAATTAATCAAGAATACTCCTACAAAAATCACTGTGCTCAGATAGTTTCTTGGGGGGATTTCATCAAATATGTAAGAAACAAATAAATTCAAAATTAAACAAAGTTTTCTAGGATGTAGAAAAAGAGAAAATCCTTTCCAACTGATTTTATAATGCCAAATAAGTAAGAAATACATCAAAAAAAGTCAAGAGCAATATACAAATGAACAAATGTAGGTCAATTTCAATAATGATCACAGATTTAAAAATTCCTAAGCAAAACATTAGCAAACTGATTCTAACAATAGGTAAAAATACAACATTCATCATCACGAAGCTGATTTTATTCCAAGAACTCAAGATTGGTTCACCTGTGAAAATATTTTAATATTCCATAGCAATAAATTAAGGGAGAAAATAATATGACTATCTCAATGGATGAAGCAAACAATTTAATAAAATTAAATATCAAATCGTGATTTCAGAAAAGATTAATGGCAACAAAATGGGATCGATGGAAGAAAACTTTTTTCTCCTGATGAAGATTATGAAAAGAATAACAGAAGTCATGCTCATTGACAAAATATAAAAATAAAAATATCCTTTTAATATCAGGTCCAAAACTTCGATTTAACATTGTACTGGAAGTCCTAGCCAAAGAAAGAAATAAATACCATATTTATCGTATAAGATATATTTTATATATGTGAAATATGCCAAAAATATGTTAAGCCAGTCGAAGTGTGTGTTTGTGTGTGTGTGTGTGTGTGTGAGAGAGAGAGAGACAGAGAGAGAGAGAGAGGGAGGGAGAGATCTAAGAAAATGATTCTATATATTATATAAAAATAGCAAACTGGTACATCCATTTATTTTTTTTTTTAAAGAAAGAAGGACAGTGAGAGAGAGAGAGAGGGAGAGAAACAACTTTATTTAGTTTTTCAAATGGCCTTTGTTGCTACAACACTCAGTTGTGTACGTGGTGCTGGGGTTCGAACTTGGGTCCTCATGCATGCTAGGCAAGCACTGTAACCGCTGAGCCACCGCTCCAGCAAGGTACATTTATTTAAAAGAACCAGAATGAAATATTTGCCCTATCAGACAGCAATGGTAATAAATTGACTAATGAAACAGAATATCAGATTCCAACATACATAGAAACCTGATTTATTGCAGAGAAATTACCTATCGAATGTCAAAATTATCACCAAACAGAGAACATTGTGTGATTGCTTATAATTCTGGGGACAGAGGCCAGTTCTTCTGCTGGTGGCCTGTGACTTGGTCATGCAGCCACATTCAGCTATTTGCTGTACTGGGCTGGAAGGTCCAAAAAGGACGGATCTGGCATGGCTGCACCTTGGCACCAGTGTCGGCTGGCTTGCCTCAGTCCCCTTCTGTGGGACCTCTCTATTTGTTAAAGAAAGTTGCTAGACGAACCCAGATTCAAGGGAAGAAAATTGGATGCTACCTCTTGATGGGTGGAGTGGCCTAGGTAGAGAAGGGGGAGGAATTGATCATTGCCATCTTTGGAAACTAACATGGGTGGGTTGTAGAGTACAGAGAGAAATGGAAGCCTATGTAACAGGTTATCCACATTGAATAAAATGTAGTTAAGCCTCTATTTCACATTATCATGCACAGTATTAAATGCAGAAGGTATAAATATAAAATTCTAAGAAAACAAGCGGAACATGTTTAAGACCTTGGAAGAGGAAAACATTTCTGAAGTAAAACATAAACAAGCACAAACTGTGAGAAGAAAAGATTGATTAAATTTAAGTACCTTAAAATGCAGAATTTCTATTCATCAGAATACCAGGAGAAAAATGAAAAGATGTACTACACACTAGGAAATGATAATTGCAAGACAAAAACCCCACAAAGGACTATTATCCAAAACACATGAAGAATTCCAAAGTATTAATAAAGAAAAGACAAAACACAATTTTGAAATGGGCAGAAGACTTGAACAAGGACATCACAGAAGAAAAAATATGGCCAATGGCAAATCAACACATGAAAGATTCTCACCAAAACTATAAGGAGATAATCACTTTAAATCCACCAGATTCACAGAGTTAAAAATTTCACATTAAATTTGTTTGGAGATGAGGAACAGGAGATACTTACATGCTCTTCTAGTGGAAATAGAAGAGAACACTATGTTTACAGATTTTTTGCTTAGGAGTAATTTTCATTATCTCCCTGAGATTCAGGATCCGGTCACAAAAGTCTCTGCCTTCAGGGTAACTTGGGTTCCTCTTACCAATACTATTTTGGGCATGCATTTCTCCTGCAGATAGCTCTAGGTCCTTTTTCTTCATATTAATACATTTCTAAGAGTAAGGAACCATGCAGTTTTGTAAACCTTGGTTCCTGAATTCTACACATGGCTTCTCCCAATGTACTGCAAGGTCTTATAAAGTTATATAGACTCTTTGTATTTTGGTTTTAAAAAGTTTTGGTTTTAACTTTTAAAATTGCAAATATATATATATATATATATTTTTTTTTTTTGCATGCACAAGGCATGCCGAAGGCCCTGAGTTCAGTCCACAGCTCTGAAAAAAAAAAAAATACAAACAATCCAATCAACAAATGGGCCAAAGAGCTAAATAGAAACTTCTCAACAGAGGACATTGAGCAAACTAATGAATACATGAGAAAGTGCTCTAAATCACTAGTAATCAGAGAAATGCAAACTAAAACTACATTAAGATTTCACCTCACTCCAGTCAGATTTTCAAAGATGAAGAACATAAACAATAACAGATGTTGGAGGGGTTGTGGGGAGCTAGGAACACTAGTGCACTGTTGGTGGAACTGCAGATTGGTACAGCCACTCTGGAAAGCAGTGTGGAGACTCCTCTAACAATTAGGGATGGATCCACTGTAAGACTCAGCTATCTGTCTCCTGGGAAAATACCAGAAGAGCTAGAATCAGCACATTACAGCGACACAGCAAAATCAATAGCAGCTCAATTTACAGTAGCTAAATTATGGAACCAACGCAGACACCCCTCACTGAATGAATGGATCCAAAAGCTGCGATTATTTATATGTGTGTGTGTGTGTGTAAATGTGAGTATATATATGTATGTATATATGTGTACATATACATATATACACTATGCAATTCTACTCAGCTATTAGAAATACCAATATTAAGGCCTTTGAAGGTAAATGGATGGCAATGGAAGAAATTTCTGCTTAGTCAAACCCAGAGAGTCAAGGTTCAAATATTTTCCCTCATTTGTGGAGGCTGGAGCAAAACCCAGGCTTGGGCAAAAGATCAATCTCATGTACTAGACTCACCAAAGTCAAAGCAACACATAATCTAGGGGAACCACAGATATGAATGTAGAGGGGAGAAGGAAGACATGGGAGGGACAGGAAAGAGAGGGATGATACAGAGGGATCTAGGGGGGGGAATCAACAATGTAGCTTACTCTTTACTCCCCTGAGAAGCCAAAAAATACTTATGCAATCATTTAATTCTGGAAACTTCATATATATATATATATGAAGACATTTATATCTGTCATGGGGGGAAATATAGAAGGATCAAGAGACTAGGATGTGGGTGATGTAGGGGTGATTCTGGATTAGGATTGGGGCATATCATATTGTTACTACATATGCATTTGTTTGTACAACAACACAACTCCTCAGTAAAATTTTTTAAAAATATGGGTTGAAAAAATGTGGAATAAACTCACTTCTGATAAATTAAATGAAACCTCTAAGCTAGGTCACAAGAAAGTTCTCCCCAGTCCATTCATTGCTGGCTCAGGAAAACTTGTGGATGGGCGCACATAGCGAGCAACAGAGGCCACCCAGCAACAGCTGGCAGGAAAAAAAATGATTAGATTTTGAGACTATAGGTTGGTGCAGTGTGGCTGGAGGAAGTGGGTCACTGGGGGCATGAGGATTGTATATTTTATCCCTGCTCCTTGTGCTCACTCTCTCTCTCTCTCTCTCCTTCATGGCTGACATGAGCTGAAGAACTTTCCTACTCCATACACTTCCACCTTGATGTTCTACCTCATCTCAGGCCCAGAGCAATGGAGTCAGCCAACCATGGACTGAGCCTCCGAAACTGTGAGTCAATGTATTCTTTTCTTCCTCTCCATTGTTCTGATCAGGTATTTTTGGTCACAGTGATAAGAAGCTGACTAACACAACCCCCAGTGTGTAAGGAGAGGCCCTTTGAGCAGGGAGGCCGTCTATGATTGTGATAAGAAATGACTGTCCACAAGAAGGCCCCCATGGACGGGCCTCATCTAACCACACAAGCAGTATATATATGGGACCCTCTGAGAACTCAGGGGAGCTGGCCGGGTTGTGTCACTTACTATGAGTCACAAATTGGAGCTTTCTTTCAGCTACCATACCTGCGGTAATTTGTTTGGCAGCAGTAGAAATTGAGTTCAATATCCAAACTTGGGAATGACCAAGAAAATATCCTCTTCCTGTCCCTTACTCTGTACACTCCCTGATTTTGATTATTTCTGTCTACATTTGGAGGTGACGTTATTTTGGTTTTGTTTTTATTGGAAAAAAGTGGAGAGAGAGGTATTTTCATGAGGAGAAGGGCTCAGCAGAGGAAAGGGAAAGAAGAAACCCAGAAAGGTGGTGAAATAGCGTCTCGTTTTCAGCCCCCGTGGAGAGAGAAACTGAGTGCAGAGGCAAACGGGGCCACTCAAGTAGTATTTGAGGGGCTCTGGGTATAAGCAGAGCTGCTTTAGAAGAAATCATGGTGGTAGAGTGCTTGCCTAGCATGTGCGAAGCCCTGGTTTAATACCCAGCAACCAGCACAGGAGAGAGAGCGAGAGAGAGAGAGAGAGAGAGAGGAGGGAAAGGAGGAGGGGTAGAAGGAGGAGGAGAGGAAGAAGAAAAGCAGACGGAGGAGGAGGAGGAGCAAGGATAAGAAAGGCAAGAAGAAGAAACTGAAGGAAACCGTATTCACCCATCTACCAGAATCCTGTGTGGGCACCCGAGGGTTTGAAATCTGACAGGGCATTTGCAAACAAACATGTTTTCGTTTTGTTTAAAGATAGAGGGTCAGTGAAAGAGGGAATAAGATAGAATCAATTTTCTTTTTTAGTTTTTCATCTGATTTTCGCTGTCCTGACACTTTGTTGTGTACATGGGGCTGGGGTTCAAACCCGCATCTTCATGCATGCCAGGCAAGCGCCCTAACCACTGAACCACCGCACCAGCCCCAAACATATTAAGGCAGAGAGAGAGAGAGAGAAAAGAGTGAATTGTATAATTTTTTCATCTGGTTTTTGTTTTTCTGACATTAGTTGTGTATGTGGTGCTGGGGTTTAAACCCGGGTCCTCATGTGCTCTACCCCTGAGTCACTACTCCAGCCCTCACAACCAAACTTTTTCATGCAGTCTTTGTCAGGGTCCTGGTTCCTCCCATGCTGGGTGGAGGCAGGGATGGGTGTCCTCCAAGCTGCTGCATAGACAGTGTCCACAGAGACATGACACTGAGGTCCAGAAGGAAGATTGGAGTCACGCCTTTGAGTGTCTTCTGGAAGCAACTGGGGATGGAGACAAGTTGAGGACTAACTGCCAACTAGCAGGGCCTATCACCTACCTGACATCTGGGCTGCATGTGGAAAGCCCTCGGCATTGCTGAGAGACTCAGCAAACTTTCCACATGGGAGATCTAATCAAAGCTTCCTTTAACTGACAAGAGATTTCTGCAGCCCCAATCTCCCAAATGCTTGTCTTGACCTAACTCTGTGTCCCATCTGCATATAAATAAATCGGGTCTGCCTATTATAGTTGACATTTCTCTCCTGTAGCTGCCCTTTGCCTCCTGCCTAAAGGCCTGAACCTGCTTTCAATCACTGTTTTCCAGGAATGAAGGGTGTACCAAAGTTTGGTGTCAGCCACAGTATTTGCCAAAATCTGTTTTGGCATTGGCTTTGACCCTTAAAAGGCTGAGTAGTAGAATGCCAAATATTTTTTTTTTAAGAGCGGGACAGTGAGAGATAGAGTGAAAGAGGGAATCAACTTTATTTAGTTTTTCATGTGGCTTTCGTTGCTCTGACACATACACACACTGTGTATGCGATGCTGGTGTCCAAACCTGCATCTTCACATATGCCAGGCAAGCGCCATAACCATCAAGCTACACCACTCCAGCCCAGAATGCCAGTTTTAATGTCATTTCTGGCCTCCCTGAATGTGCATATGATCAATGAGCAAGTAACTGCATAGTTATTATTGAATCTAATCAGCAGGACAAGTCGATAATAGAGGAAGATCATCATTCACAGTCTTTGTGTGCATTGAATTTTGCATTCTTCTCACTCTGTTGAAGTATAACTGTATTTTTAAATCCATGAGGGTAAAATGCTAGAATAGTTAACAATGATTATGAAAGCTTTTGTGTTTATAAGAAGACACTGGGGAATCTCTAATATATAAAGAGAGAGAACATTAACTAGAAAAGTTTAGGAAGAATACCATATCCTTTTTGAATGAATAAAACTTTTTAAAAATTTAAGTAACATGAGGAAGAATGTATGAGAACATAATAGGAGATTAGATTATATAAAAATTCTAACCTTTGTAAAAGTGCTTGGTATTTTAGCATTCATAACATTAAATAAAATAACCTCTGAAACTGTATTTGGCTTTCGGTTATTTCAGTCCATTTGCACTATGCTTCTTCAGTTCTGTTTTCAGAAAGTAATCAGCATGCGGCTTAATGAAGCTGGATTACCGACTGTAAACAGGAAGATAAGAGGCCACTGCCATCATTTTTCTTCAGCCAAGGAGAAACCACAAGGCAGAGAAGGGATTTGGGAATTGCCTCGTCATGTACTTATACAAGATGTTCAAACAAAACAAAATAGCAGCTATTACATTTTTAAAAGGCTGCTTGAATAAGAGAGAGCCTTTTACGCAGCTCTTTGCAGACTAAAATCCCAATATAGCAGGGCTTGCTAACCACCAGAGACTCCTGCAGAGAAAGTGATCCATAGGCCAGAATCTGCTGAAGAAATAGCCAGAGGAGAGCAAGCGCTTCTCATCTGCAAAGATGCTCCTCTCATGCTTCGCCAGGGAAGATGCGAAAACTCATGTTCATGCCGTAAACGCCAAACTGTAGGTGAGAAGGCAGAGAACTCTTAACCTTAAAAGTCAATTTAACTCAGCCGTGGATACATTTCGGGACCGGAGATTCATGAACAAATGTTTCTCAAGTGGTAGTGTGCAAGTACCTCCTGAAGTAGTAGAGATGAAACATGGAAGTAATTTGATGTCTGCTTTAGAAAAAAAGAGAGCATCTTCTTCAAGTAGTGCACAGAGATTTTATTTGTGAAATTGCCTCAAAAAAATGTTACCTTGGGCTGGAGCGGTGGCTCAGTGGTTATGGCGCTTGCCCGGTATGCGCGAGTACACGGGTTCAAACCCCAGCACCCATGTACACAACTAAGTGTCAGAGCAACGAAATCGATGTGAAAAACTAAAAAAAAAAAAAAAAAAAAAAAAAAAAATTCTCTCTCTCTCTCTCTTAAAAAAAAAAAGTGACCTGGATATTAAACAAATCTGTCCAGAAGTCAAGAGTCTTTATCAGTTTCTACCAGAGAGAAAAGAAAGCTCACCAACTCAGAGGCAACGTCACCATCAGGTCCAAGGTGTAAACTAGTTAAGGTGTAAAGCTGGCTAGGTCTGCGGGCAGAACTGGGGCCTTCTCCATGTGGTTGCTCGTCCTCCCACAGGCCAGTCTGGGATTGCTCACAGGGTAGTAGTGTGAGAAGTAGGAAGTCTGATGGTCCATTTTCAGAATGTTGTCTTAAGGTTCAAGTGTAAAAGGAAGCCATCTGAGGTCGGGAACCATACGGTCAGAGATAATCTGTTTTTAAACTCCTTGTCAAATATCCCATTACACCTATGGTCTTTTCTGTACCCACCCCAATTTTATATTAGCCAATCACACAGATTGTGCCCCTGAGCTCCTCCAATCAGAATGAAGGATAGGATGTGTCAGATTGGAGATATAGCAGGAGGACTGCCAGCCCAAGCATGCTTCCTCATCGGATCCCCTTTGTGAGCTCACCTTCTGCAGAATAAAGTCTGTCTTGCTCACCCACTTCTGGGCACATGTTTGATTTTCTTACAGCACCTCAGGATTTTTAATAATTTTAATTCTAACAGTAGTCACAAGGATTCAAGATGAGAAGAGAGCCAGCCCTCCATTCTCCTAAAACTGCTCCCATGGAAGTCCGCTTTGACCCTCCCAATGGCTAGGCTCAGCACCTGCTTTCTTTTCCTGAATGTGCTACAACTTCTGATACCTGTGGTCATTCCTTGGGTCTTAAAACCAAAGACTTCTACTTTGAATGAAACTCTTCCAAAGTTTCTCTGTCAAGTACGTTGACAGCTACTGTCCCAGCAGCTACCAGAGGCCCTCCCATGGGGGCAGCCTTGCCACCACAGCTTCAACGACACAACTACAAGGTAAAAATCGCAAGTGTGTGGTGCTCACAGCCCCTGGAAGGTACATGGCACACCTGGACACCACACACCTGGAGGTCAGGAAGCACAGGAGGGGGTGGGGGAGAACACTAGGCCAACGCCTTTATTTCCAGAATTTATCCAAACAGGTTTCAGAGAGTAGAAAATGGTCTGAATATTTTTAGGTTTTCTCACTTGGTGGAGTATTTTCTCAGCCACCTTGTATTTATATTCAATTGATTTTGAATTTTCCCCTGAGCCTACTTCATTTCCTCTTCCCTGGGACTGATCTAAATTCCAAGCAGGTTGGAAGCAAAACAGGAAAATATCTGCTTTGTCATTGTCCTCCGCACTACACTGACATTGGTTAAAAGGGTAAGTGGCTGCGGAGCTTTTGTGGGAATACTTCCACACTGCCCCCTGTTGAGACCCTCCAGTCCCTGGAACTGAGAGTCCTTCTGCAGGATGGCTCTCCCTCGGCTCATTTCTAGGCCTTTGGTAGGGCATTTGGAAATTGTGCTTTTTCTTTCTTGCAAACTGACCAAAGTTTAGTTAGTTCTCTGTCCTGTAATTGCTAGGTTATTTTGATAAGGATTGGGAGTGTCCCATGATCAGAAAATGATGTATCTTCTCTGCATAACATCACTACCAGATGGTATCAAACAATGAAAGGAACATGTGTGAATACTAACAAGCAGGCATGAGAATTCCACTTATTCCTGACAGTGAAGTCCCCACTTTCCTTCTTCTTAGAGCCTGACAAACACCTTCCTTGAAACGTTCGCTCAATATGTAACAATATTCTGACACTGAAGTTTCTAAGGCTAAGCTTTCATATATATATACATATATGTATATATATATATGAAATAAATATATGATATATCATAAAATATATTATATTTACTTATATATGTATCAGTAGAGATATATACACATACATAATGTAATTTGCATATATTTAAAACTTTCCAGTAGCTATATTTTTTAAAAAAGTAAAAAGCAGCAGGTGAGGTTAATTTTTGGGGCTGTTTTTAATTTTTTTATTATAAGGAAAAGAAGAATATAGACACTGACAACCTCAGAAAATAAATAAATAGTTTAATGAATTACTTTAAGATAAGTCTCTGGGTAATTACTACCCAGGTCAAGGAATAAGTTTTTGCTGATTGCCTCAGCAGCCTCTTCATGTGTTCCTGCCCAATCTCAGCCTACTCTTACCTTCCGCATGTCACCAATCTTTTGACTTTTTTTTATATTTAGAGGATTTTAATTGTTTAAAACAGTTTTAGATTTACAGGAGAAGAGATTAGCAGATAGTACAAGGACTACCTGTATCGCATACCTCCACAGATATACCCTGCTCCCTCTATTGCTAATTTGGTTCATTTGCTATAATTAGTGGTTCAATATTGATGCATTATCAGTGTTCATCAACTGAAGTCTACAGTTCATTCACATTTCCTTAGTTTTTAGGTAATGACTTTTTTCTGTTCCAGGGTCCCATCTAGGACATGTTACATTTAGTTGTCACACATCCTTGAGCTCCTCTCAGCTATAATAGTTCTCAGACCTTCTCTGTGTTTGATCTTCTTGGCATTCTTGAGGATTATTAGGTATACTGTAAGGTGTTCCTATACTAGAGTTTGATGTTTTCCTCATTATTAGATTGGGGTTGTAGGCTTTTGTGATGATCATAGAGGTAAAATGCTATTTTTGTCATCATAGTGAGGATGTTAGACCTTGACCTTGTTAACTGAAGGCTACACTAATGTATTTTACTTGCTGCAATAATACCAAAAGCATCACCATCTGAACATGTCATGTGTGGTAAGGTTATTAGTGAGATATTTTACTTTTCTATGCCGAGTTTTACACTTTCAGCACATCTTGGTTTGGGTCAGACACATTGCCAGGGTTGGATACCCACAGGTAGTAGTGGCTACCATATTAATCATGCAGTTTTAAGAGGCTGTGTCTTCCAGGGTTCCAGGTAGAAAATGGAGCACAAGCTCCCTCCCTTTGAGTTCCCCAAGTATATCTAAAGATTCAATCAAACCTCCCCACACCATGGTTTTAGCTGATCTCAGAGATCCTAGCAGAAAGTAACACTGCAGTTTCTTATTTATCTAATTTTCTCCTCTCTGTGTGGTCCCCCTCACTTCCCCTGCCCATGCATAACTGAAGGGACAGGTGTCACATATGACTCAACTCAACAGACATTATCCAAACACCTGTTTGGACTTTCTCTCTCTCTCTCTCTCTCTGTGTGTGTGTGTGTGTGTGTGTGTGTTTCTGTTTACTTTGAATTGAAGAATTTGGGGTCTGCACTCCATCGGTTCTGGTGTGCCTGCTTCCCTCTGGGGCAATAGAAGTGGTCCCATGTATACAAAGGGCTAAGTCTCTCGGTAAATATGAAGATATTCAAATGGTTTTTTGGAGGAGTGAAAAAGAAAATACTTGAGTTAACATTTTACAATATCATTTTGTCACACTCATTAACAACCATTAATTATAATTATAGTTCTTCATAAGCCACAATAAAAGCAAGAACAAAAACATGCCTTCACAATTGTATCAATCAGCTTTGCATTACTGTAACAAAATACCTGAAATAATAAGCCTATTGAGGGGAAAGGTTTATTTTGGCTTATGGCCTCAGAGGTTTCAGTCCATGGTCATTTGGTCCTGTTGCTTTAGGCTTGTGATAGCACAGGACATTGTGGAGGAAGTGGGAGTGTGTGGTGGAGAAGGCTTGATCACCTCATGGCAGCCAGGAAGCTAAGAGAGAGGAAGGGGTAACATCTCCATGATATGTCCTTACAAAGGCTTCCCTCCTGACTCAACTTCTGCCTGTTAAGCCCTGCCTCTTAAAGGTTCCACCGCCTCCCAATAAGTGGCACAGGCTTCTGCCTAAACCCTTAACATACAGGTCTTGGGGGGACATATATGCAAATTACAGCAACCATCAAATGGTCTAAAGTTGGCTATACACGGAAGTATGTAGCTCTTTCTCTCTAGGAAAGTCATTTGTAACTAATTCGCAATAACCACCCTTGAATATTCCTTCATTTTCTCATTCGTAAATGTCAATATTTGATTTCAAACTCACAGTGTTTTGCTTTTCAAATGTTCTCAAATGCTATGGAATTTCATTCCAATCTATACCATTCTGTCAATGGTTTCTATGCCTGTTCCCATGTCTATTTAATTTGTACTGTATCTGAAATAAATTACATTTGAACTGAAAATAGCAGGGAAAAAATTCTTCTATATTCACAGGAGCCCTCAGCATAGAAGGATGTAACAAATGTGTGTTTCTTATACACAAATGGTGCTTTAGGAAAAGTTGATCCTGCTGAAATACTTTCCTGATCTCAGGTACTCTCCTTCTTCCCCAAGTATCCCAATTTTCTTCTCTTAAATCTTGGATTTTTATCACTGTCTGGAACTTTTCTCCTTTTTGCCAATCTTGTTAATAGTAAAAGTGTACAGAGAAAAAAATGAGAAGTGCTCTTTTAGATTCCTGTCTGCAAAGAAGAGGAGATGGAAGGTTGGTGATGTGTACAGAAAAGATTATTTTAAAACTTATATTCAATGTGTTCAAAGAGTAAAATTTAAAGCCTAGTTTCCCTTTAGTTCAACATATAAATTCAACATATAAATCTTATTATTCTATTGATAAATCTAGCACATTTTAATAAGGAGCTTTGATTAATATTCTCAAGTTGAACAAACTAAACTCCCTCCAATCAGTTCTGTTTACAACCTTATTTTAATTGAATTTCCCTTAAAACATTCTAAATTGCATTCATAAATTTAACATTTTCAATTTTCTATTTTTAAGCACATTAATTACCTACCCCAACAAGCAAAACATTCCAAATACTTATAGACTAAATTAAATTTATAAATATAATGAATCTCTTAAACATTCCAATACTCTACTGCTTGCAAACCATAAAATCCTCTTACATCTTTCAGCCATAAACTACAAATCTAAACTCAATTTCTCCACTATACATTTCAAGTTGAAATCATAAGATTAATACCTCAGATAGTCTCATACACCCAATTATTTTAAGCATTATAAATTCTGTAAATGTGAAATAGTTTGTCCTTAAATTTAAATACAAAACCATTAATGCTATGTATTTTATCTCTTTATCTCTTGATCCTTCTGTATTTAATTCTATGTCTTCCCAAAGCTATATATATATATATATATATATATATATATATATACACACACACACACTATGACTCTCATCTGAAGCAAATTGTGTTTATTTCTTGGCTCAAGGCAGGATGTAAATTCCAGGATGATTTTTTCCAGCACCAAAAATAGATGCATTCAGCCTTTTAGAAAATTAGTCACTTATTCCAACTGAGGATTTCAAGCATAAATCTTTCTAGTTGCAAAGGCTGGTTTTACAAACCTGCCTCTTGGGTTTAAGCTACACTGCTATCTAGCTTTTTGCTCCCTTTTGAGTTTAAAAACCAACTCCATCCCCCATGTTGCCTCCTGACTTTGGATTTAACTAATCATGGCACTACTTCATTATACTGAGCCTGAATTTCTACATTTTGTGCTTGTCTGCTCTCTGTACAAGCATGAAGTATTACTGATGACGTGTGCTCACTTCAAGGAAGAAACGGACTCCCAGGAACATGCCTAGCATATTTGTTCAACTTTAAAAACTTTTCTTTTCCCTGGTGCTCCTTCATCACTTACAGTCTTTAGTAGCACTGGGATTGAATGTGGGATGTTAGGCAGCTTGTTCTTCATATTTTAGTTCCCTCATCTGGAAAATGAATTTGATAATAATAGCTTCTCAATAGGGTTAATCCTAAAATATAGGATAAGGGTTTGCTGTTGAATCAATTAGAAGCTATCCAGGAAATAGGAACCTTCTAAAGTCTTTTGAACAAAGGCAATTGGTGGGAATGGGCAGGGACAGAGCCATGCGTGTATGATGGGAGATGAAAGTAAAAGGTAGCAGGCAGGACCAGAGAAATTCACCCTTGGGAAGAGAAACATAAAGGAAACTAGAGCCCAAGCAGGCACACTCTGCTCCATACCGTCTTCCAAACCCTGTCCTCATTTGTTACAACCTATGCCCCATTGCAGCGGTGGTGGTTAAGTGACTTGGATAGGATCTCATCTTGCTGCTACATGCAAAGATTTACCATGTTTTCCAACACCCTGATATCTCAAGGGTGTTGTTCTCTAGTATTCCTTTGCAGCCAGGCCTGAGAGCCATGGGTAACCACTAAGAGCATTTTTCTACCATAAAATTCTTCACTGAAAAGTACCCTTTGCTGGCCTGTTCTCAGACTGCTGTGCCTCTAGCCTTCCGTTCTACTGTCCAGTTTTGTCCCCAATTCCTCAGTGGCCTTTCGCTCTCTACTTTCTGTCCACATGGGACCTTTACCTTACTCCCCTTGCCTACCTCCATTGCCATCATGTTTTATTCTTAGTTTCAGTTCCACTCCAGGTTGAGTTAACCTCCTTCCTTTATAAACTCTGGTGCCCTAATGGATGTCCTCCTGAGAAGGACCCATACCCAGGTTCTTATACCATCTTCCCCACTGAGTGCCACAAGGGCAAGAGCTGTGCTGCTTCTGTTTAGATTCCCAATTCCGTCTGGCACAGAATCATTCCACAAAACTAAAATATAGAACTATATTTAGATTGGAACTCTTCAAAACTAAAGAAGAAATAATGTGTCTTAAAAGTTAGTGTTTGAGGGGCTGGAGCAGTAGCTCAATGGTTACAGCATTTGCCCAGCATGCACAAGTATATGGGTTCAAACCCTAGCACCCATGTACACAACTAAGTGTCAGAGCAACGAAAACCAGTGAAAAACTCAATAAAAATTGATTCTCTCTCTCTCTCTCTCTCTCTCTCACTGTCCTCTCTTTAAAAAAAAAGTTAGTGTTTGAGAAAAACAGGTTTAATGAGGAGTTCAATGACGATTTCTGGAAATTTTAAAATTGATAGAGTAAGCTTTTTATTGAAGTCTGACGTGAAGATGACAAAAGTTTCCCTCTTCCTCTGAAGCTTCAAGTCTGCTGAAATAAAGTGACAATAAACTTATTAACAGGAGAACAGATATGCAAGTTTATTATCATGCACATCCTCACAGAAACTACATAAAATATGGAACTCAAAGAAGGTCCAGAACTTCAAAGAAGGTTGAAGCTTAAATGCCCTCTTTATAGGGGACAAGAAAGGAGACAGGGGGAGGCAATTTTAGAAGGGTAGTAAATGATTTTTAGGGGAAATGAATGGTCCCAAAACACGGATGATAAATTATAAATGATTCTCTTTGGAAACTAACAATAACCTAAGACAAAGTATGTGTGGTGAAGTTCCTTAATCTACCTTCCTGTGATATGAATTTAATTTTCTGTGGCTGATAAAGTTTCAGGTGAGGAATGGCAGGCATTTGTGCTCCTTCTTGGTGGACCCAGTCTTTAGGTGGATAAGAGAACACCGGGGAAAAGACTCCCCCAGTGCTTGGGTGGGTAGATGGGGACAAGGGAAAGTCAGAGGGACCTTGGTCCTGAGGCATCTTCTGTGCCCTCCCAATTTCCTCTCATGTAAACTCAAGGGTCATGCTTTGGCATGTCATTTTCTAAGTCCAAAGCTAACATATAGAAAAGTGTCTGGTTCCTCAGTGTATAGACCAGTGGATGTTCATAAAATGAACACTCCCATGAGACCAGCGCCAATCTACCCCAGGTAACTTCCTTGTGTCCCATACCTGTGATTCCCATGTCTATCCAACTTTTCGTTCTTTCTTTCTTTCTTTTTTTTTTTTTTTCCTGGTACTGGAGATTGAATTCAGGGACACTCTACCACTGAGCTACGTCCCCTACCCACGCTATTTTTAAGTGTGGGACTGGGTCTCTCTCAGTCGCTTAGAGCCTTGCTAAGTTACTGAGGCTGGCTTTGAACTTGTAATACTTCTGTCTCAGCCTCCCGAGTGGCTGGGATTATAAGCATGCACCACCGTGCCTAGCATATTTGTTCAACTTTAAAAACTTTTTTTTTCCTGGTGCTACTTCATCACTTAACAGACATTAGTAGCACTGGGATTGAATGTGGGATGTTAGGCAGCTTGTTCTTTGTATTTTAGTTCCCTCATCTGGAAAATGAATTTGATAATAGTAGCTTCTCAATAGGGTTAATCCTAAAATATAGGATAAGGGTTTGCTGTTGAATCAATTAGAGGCTATCCAGGAAATAGGAACCTTCTAAAGTCTTTTGAACATAAGGAATTGGTGTTGGGAGAGCTAAGAAGCCCAACAGTCTAGTGATACAACCCAGAGATTACCAGCAGCAGCAAGGGCTGCTATCCCACGTCTGGGGGAGCAAATAGAAGAAACTGTGCAGTCAGAGCCACTGTCTTGTCTAGTAGGCAGGAGCTGGTATCACTAAGACAGGAGCCTCCAGTGACTAAGGAGAAATCAAAACCAGTGCTACAGAAAGGATGCTACAGAAATTGCAGCAGAGTGAGGGGAGTGACTGGAGATAAACCCTGGTTTTTCCTCTATTCCTCCCTCCAATCCAATGCCAGTGCCTCCAACCAGCCAAACCTTTCTGGAAGCCAGCGATCAAGAAGCCTGGGAAGGAGGGTTCACTAGGATTCAGAGAAAGGCAGATGTAATTATTCTTATCTAATTTCAAGATGAGTTCCTGTTCTTACCAGTGATAAAAACATTTCAGTAGCATGAATCATACATTTGTTGCTAAGTATCAGGATTTCTTTTAGGATGACAAGTAATAGTCCCATAACCATTGCTGTGTAAAATTGAATAGCTTAAAATAGCAACAATTTCTAATTTGCTCACTAATATGTAATATGGACAGGTGTTGGGAGGGACAGCTTGTTTATAGCATGTGATAGCTAGACCGCAGTATGGAGGATCCACTTTCTCACCACTATGTTTCCCATGCTCAGAACATGACCTGAGCAACGTTTTTAATTGGCCAAATAAATCCCAACCTGAAACAAGACCTACCTATAGATTTTTCAGTCGTTGGAGCCAGTATATTTTATTTTTAAAATTTATTGATACATTATAGTTATACATAACAGTTTTTAGTCAATTAGTACTATATTTCCATAGTTTACAACTGAAAGATTCTATTAGGAGGGAGATTAAGATGTGAAGACAGATGTAAGATGTGGGGTTCAGAGTACCAGAGATTGGGAACTATCTCCAGTATTAGAAGAGAAGCAGTGTCCCAAATACTTGCAGTGCCCCAAGAAGATGTGAGGTCTCTAGAGAGTTGGAATAGGAGCCATGGGAGGTGGCAACATGGCCAGGATAGGGGGAATCCTAAGCATCAAAGGCAAAGCAAATTCAAACAAGCTACCAATGTGTGTTGCGTAGCACACACAATTAGACAGGACCCAGACCTGAGGGGTGACATGGGTGACAATGGCCATCTCAGCAGATGTTAGTAGGGACACACCAACAACCCCCAAAATGTGGGCACTACATGAATCCACATAACTTTAATATGGCCCCTAGGAAGAAACAGGGAGGCTCTAAAAATGACTGAGTTAAACTTCTTGCCAACTTGGCAGACGAAGCATGGCATAAGAAATTAAACTGATTTATAGAAAATAATTTTCCTCTACCTCCAGCTTTGCAGACTGAGATTCATATCAACTAAACAGAGTGATAAAGAGCTTGACTGAGACGCATTAAGGTTGTAGACTGGAGGAAATATGTGTATGGGCAGAGCAGGTGGCAGTGGATTGGTGGGGATTGGATGCAAAATGCTCTCTAGGTTGGGATTCCCCCTGAGTGTTGGAAGGGAAAATGATTCATAAGCTCTTCCACTACAGTAGGTGTTTCTGATCTGCAAATTAGCTTATAGGTGATTGGTTAATTCAAGAATTATGCTGAGTGAAATATCCCAAACTCAGAGACTTAAGGGTTACATGTTATCTTTTATGTGTGGAAGCTAATGTAATAACTATGACAGGATAATCGTCAGCTGAGTTTAAGTAATAAACTCACCGTAGTTGAAACTCCACATAAACTGGGTGAACCATACCTAGGAAGGTAGAGAGAGAAGGGAGGGAGGCAGAAAGAGGAGCGAAGGATAAAGGGGGTTATCAATATAATGGGGAATACTCAACTCCCATTAGAAGCCTAGCTATACAGAGACAGGCAGAGGACCTCAGAAATGTCAACAATTATTATACATGTTTATGTTCATTTCAAACTATAGTATGGTGGGATTACAGAGGAGTCAGGAGCTCGGGGAATGGATGAAGGGGAGTAGATCCTGGTCTAGGATCAATCTCAACTTACCATCTCACTATGTCAATATCCATGTATGCATGATTATGTAACAACAATTCCCTCCAATATGTAAGTCTATGTCAAACTAATAAAAATAATTATCCCTTGGGGGGAAATGCTGTCTGTGAAAGGAAAAGCCCAATACATTACTTTGTTCCACAAAGTTTGTTTACTTTTTTCCTCTAAAATAACAACATCTGAATGGCAAAGTAGACTAATACGACTGAACATAGCCAGCCACCAAGGAATACAATACTGTACAGAACGCCCACGATTCAGCCATGGTTTTCTCTTGTCTTGATTTAATCAATGTACTCCTGTATCTTAGAGGTGAAGTTCTACCTGACCTTTCTTTATTGAATTCCTGTCCTCACAAATCAATAGCCTCAACTTGTTTTTATACCTTTTGCATCAACCTAGCTTTGCTTTTTAAAAGTAAAGCCCTGTGTTTAATTTCTTATATGGGAAATAAACTTTTTAATGTTATTTTACTAACAGTGTCATTGTTAATGCTATGGCTAACACGTTGCATATATCTTAAGTGGTCTATTCCAGCTAAATTTGTTCCTGAGCCTTTTTGTTTTAACTGTGCGGCAGTACAGAATGGATATTTTCTGATGGCACACCTGATTGAGGGATTTCCTGTACTTCCTTTACTACCCTCCAGGTGGCAACACCAGCATCAGGAAATGTCCTCTCCTGGGATTCTGAAAGGTTAAGGGCCATGAAAGAGAGAGGCTGTGCAATGCCTGTTCTCACAACTAGCATGTATGTAAAAATATCATCCTCTCCGCATTGCCTCTTAGTTGTGTCTACTAGCAGTCCTTTAAAAATGCAGCTTTGAAGACCGCTGGGTTGTTTTTTTCTATTCTGCCTTGAGTTCATGGTACTTGTCATTTATGTGTGTTTTCTTTAAAGAGTTCTGACCAGTTCCTTGTGGCTTTGGTTAACATACAAAGCAACTCTCAAATCTGCTTCTCTAACCTAACCTCTCTCCAAGTGCTACCATCTCAATACAACAGTATGGTTTGTTCATCACAGAATGTTTAAGTACCATGAACCAGAGCACTTGAGAAGTGTTAGGTAGATCTCAGGTGGCTGGGTGGGAGCAGGGCAACAGGCAGCCCCCGCGTCAGAAAGAACAACCAAAAATGTAAAAATCCAGGACGTAGGTGTTCAAAAAGGAGTCAGACCTAAAAGCAGCTGAACAAAACCTTTTTATTGGGATCGGTGGCTCTCAGGCCACTTCGCCAGTCCATCCTCACTCTGGAGGACCGGTGAACCTGGCCAAGAACTGCCAATCCCAATAGAAAGGTTTTGCTCAGCCATTTTTAGCTCTGACTCCTTTTTTGAACAACCACTTCCTGAGTTTTACATTTGGTGCCGACCCGGGAGGGTTTTTGGGCCTCCCCCACCGGAGTTGAGGTCCATCCTCTCCCACAGACAAACCAGGAAGCTCTTGCACCCAGGAAGCTCCTGCACCACTTTGTTTCCTTTAATCCGGGCCTACAGAAATCCCTTGCATTTCCCTTGCCTTTCCAGTAGCACTCTCTGTTCCGGAGGTCTGTCCGTAAGTCATGCATGCACCACAGACCTCCCCGTCTGTTCTGGTCAGGACCCTGGGAGACTATGGAGACCTCCCGGTCTCTAGCTAGTCCCACTCATTCCCTTCCAGGTCCCAGTAGACTGAGGAGATGACCCAGCCTCGGCCGGCCAGAGCATTCCTCAGGCCAGCATGATCAGAAGTTGGGATGCCTCCTTCTGCTCGTTTGCCCCCAAGTAATACTGAAAGGCCATGGGAAATGCTATTTCCTGTCTGTACTTTCAAATCCTCATTGATTGTCATCGGACAGGGAAATGGTCAGAGATGCCACATGTTCAGGCTGTTGGGGATTTGCACTCTCATCCCCCTTCTCCCCAACCTCCTCCTACTTAGAACAGATAAGATCTAATGCTGACTTCAATCTACTGTTATTAAACAAAAGGGGTAACTATAAAACTGTAGCATAGTATTCCCACTTTAAGACTGGTGAAACTGGCCTGCTGGATGTTTAATACCAAAACCAGATTACCAAAGTTAAGATAGTTAAAGGGTTAAGAGAATAGTCAATATTTTGGCCCTTGCCCTATTTGGTCAGCCAAAATTCAGGGGACAATGGAACTTCTCTACAGGTTTGGCAACTCTGAGTAATATGACCTTCTGATCAGGGGGAGCAGGTGACCCTAGAAAACAGAAAGCCACCTAGTGTGCAGCTGCAAAGATAGGAAAGTCATTGGGCAGGGAGATGTCTCTGATGCTTCCAAGGCATGTGTGGTCAGCAAGACCCTAATCTATCCTGACAGACGGCACAACGGATAGAAGAGCCAAGAGGCTTTTCACAAGTTCCTCAAGAATGACCCTAACAAATCTCAGCTGACTTGTAGCATTAGATAGGAACAAGATCAGTTTCGATCAAGTTGGTCTTAAACACCTGGCAGGAGAGTATAACCAAAGCTCACTCCTACATGGACATTTGCCAACAAAGGCAATAGCTTTTTTTAAAAACATTACTTGAGGTGCATGCTTATTAGTTCTCTCAAAGGTAAATAAAACAGAGAAGTTACACAGCCAGAGGAAATATCTCTACCAGACAGAAGTTAACACTAAAGAGTGAACTGTTTTACAGAATCACATGAGACTACAGCCCAAGAATACATAAGCAATTTTAAAAGCTAAATGCCACATTTAGAGGGGGTTCCCCTATTTCACAACTCTTCAAAGAACTTTTCTTACTGTTACACTTCCTCTACCTCAATACCTCGCAACCAAACTTACAGGTCTCTTCTTTAGTGTTTGCTCCTCCAGGATTCTTTTGTGTGTGTGTGTGTGTGTGTGTGTGTGTGTGTGTGTGTGTGTAATGGCACCTTGACAAAAAACTGAAGTTTCATTCTGTCCTTTGCTTTCTATGTGTCCTCCTGTCTAGTTCCTCAGCTGACACTGTAATCTGGTTTGCTCAGAATCCCCTCCTAGGGGATAATGGTTGTCAGACTCTCCCTAGCCTCCTCACTCTTGGTTGGGAGCAGGAGGACTTGGTTATGCAGTCATTGTTACCCAGAACAGCAACTTCAAGAGGCTGTGGAGGCATCTGCTGCCTCCCTGACCTCCCTACAAAGATAAGTAACTCTGCTGCCCAAGTTTTCTTGCAGAACAGCTGAGCACTAGATCTCCTGACAGTGGACAAAGGGGGAACATGTCTATTCCTAAAACAGGAATGCCGCTACTACATTAAAGAAACTGGGCTGGTCGAGAAGAATGTCAAAACTCTCAGACGTATGAGCAAGAGGCTTAGGCAGCAACAGTCAAATGACCCTTGGCCAGAATGGCTAAACTCCACTCTTGTCTCCTGGCTGATCCCCATCCTTACTCCCGTATTAGTGATAAGACTTTCTAATGACTGCTCCCTGTCTCCTCAGGTTTGCCCGAAACTGCATGAGCAAGGTCACTGGAGTAACATACAACAAAATGCTGTTGTACCCTTACAGCCGCCTCCCTACAGAGAAACCAACACCTGAACCTTCCCCTCCCCTGCAATGCCCCATTAAAATCAGGAAGGAGCCACATGGAAATTGATGTCCTATATCACTGAAAATGTCGGGATATTAGATCTATCTCAGGCGGCTGAGTAGGGGTAGGTCAGGCAGCCCGCGCATGCGAAAGAGTAACAAATCAGACTGTGGCAGACAAGCCCCAGTGGTGTCTCTCAATCACTTGATGATCAATGGAGTCACCAGCCAATCCCTGAGGGACAAGACCCCCAAACTTCCCCTGCCCAGCCCAGACTATAAAGTCACTGCCCAGCTGGGGTTGCATGCGACCTCCCAAGACCGACTGCACTCTGGCAGGCTGGTAAACCTCACCCGAGAGCCACTGATCCCACTAAAAAGTGTTTGCTCAGCTGTTTTTACGTCTGACTCCTTTTTGAACACCTGTGTTTCTGATTTTTACAAGAAGCACTATGATAGCTCTGCGTAATAAGCAGTACAATCCAATGCCATCCTTCCATTACTTCCCTCCTTCCTACTAACAGACAGTGTCAATGTTACAGTTATAATGAAAGCTCCTCCATACCCCCCAGGTTTCTCCCACTAGACCTTCAATTTATATTTGAAACACTTATTTATTTGCATGCTTATATATTTGCACGCTTATTTAACTACATGTACATTTTCAATAAATATGCTTTGCAACCATTAAATCCATTGGAATGTTTTTTTTTCCTTTTTGAAATTCTTATTTTTTTATTTGTCCAGTGTAAATGCAATTTTCTACAAAAAGTCTTCTTCTCAGATTTGTCTTAACCAGAATTCTACTTTGGCCATGCTCTGATTATCCTTAGTGTGCCTAGATTTCAGCTCTTAAATGCCAGTGCTGTGGAGCAGACACAGTAGAGCTGAGAGATCCCGGTTTTGTTTCATGCCTCTTCCACTTTAGAGGGCACATAACGAGATGGTAACTACTCTGGGCTTCAGTTTTCTTGTCTATACAGTGGGTACATTAATATCTAGCTCACTGGCTGCTGTGAAAATGAAATAAAAGAATATATGTCAGGCACTTAGCAAAATGCTTCTGTATTTGGCACATATTAAAGATTCAATCGATCTTGGATATTATCAATAGTGTTAGGGGTATTTATCCATTTACTATTTAACAAGCATGGTGGGGCTTATCCTAGTGGGGTGGGAGGATATATGTAAGCAACAAATAAATATGTAATATAATGTTAGGTACTTATGAATGCTCTGAAGGAAAATCAAGGAGATAAAGGGATTTGAGAATGATGAGGGCAGCAGGTACAGTGGACAGGGATGTCTTTCCTAAGGAGGGGACCCTGAGGCAGACACCTGAAGGCAATAGGGAAGGGCACTGTGACACAATCTTAGAAAAGAACATTCCAGGCAGAGGAAAAAGCAAATGCAAAGTGCTTGAGGTAAAACATTCCCAGCCTTTGTGGAGAACAGCAGGGAGTAAGGAGTGGAAACAGGTAGAGAGGGTGGGGAATTACAGAGAGCTAGGGACACAGGCCACATAGCTTATATAGGTCTTTGAGGTTTCTATAATACTTGACTGGATTTTTCAGCAAGTACCATAGTTTTCAAACCATAAATCAGAATCCATGTTCAACTATTGTCATTTTTCTATAACTAAACTTAATTTCTATTTTAAAGTCTCAGGCTTTAAGAAAACTGGTCGATTCCAGGTCTTCTCAGCTATTTCAAGGTTGTTTGTTTTTATTTTTATTTTTTAATTTCAAATTTAAACTCAAGGAATTCTAAAAAGATTTCTTTCTGTTTGCTTCTCTTCAAGGTAGCATCTGAGTTTCCAGATAAGAATTCTTCTTGAAGAAGGCCACCTTCACTGCTTTATGAATGGTCCTGTTTGGTACTCAAGTGCTGGCATCTATTGAGATGCCCATGTCCCCATCTGGTCCTTGGTCACAACCTTTTGTGACACTGTGTATCACACTATCACCTGGACATGCCCTTTGGTTAGTTGGTTTTCTCTTTCAGCTAACTTTCACAGCCCTCAAGGAAGAGAGCACAGTTGGAAAAATCCAACAGTTCTCTTTAGCCAGCACAGGGGTTGGCAGGGCTTCCACGGCCCTCTCTGTCCAATGGCATGCCATACTGGCTTTTATGCTGAGCTAAAAAAGTGGCAAAGTAGCAGGATTTCCATGGGATTCAGCCTCTTGATTTTGGATGGAAAGTTGACACAAGTCTCTTCTATCCTTAAATCACCCTAAGCTTACATAGGTATCTGGAGCTGATCCTAGATAAAGGTAGGTTAGATTTTATCTTCTTATTTGCGATTACATAGATACTTAACCAATCTTCTTTTCCTTGTATTCATATCCCAACCCAACTTGGAGAATTTTCATACAGTGCTGTGGAAAGCAGTGCAAGCAGCAAATCTTTCTTGATGTGCATCTGCACCAGGGTTCTTGATTTAGAACAAAAATATTGGGCTACCTTTGTCCTCTCGTTCTGCCCCTCTGAGGTAATAGCACTCACATCTCCAGTGACCTGCCTGGGGATGGTCACAAGGGAAAAGAAAAACGGTGGAGGAAAAGCATTGGCTAATATTTCACAATATTCTATTGCCACATTTGTAACTATTTACATTTTCTAAATGCACTCAGTCAAGAAAAAGGATAAGAATAAGCAAAAACAAAAACGATTCACATGTATATCCTGGTGAACTGGGTCAGTTATGGCTTGTATCAGTGTCCAATTAGGAGACACCCAGTGATTTGAACTGGGAGTGTCTAACAAAAGAAGCAAGTAAGATGGGATAGAGGGATAGAGGGAACTCTAAGAATACCCCAAGACTGTGGAGAGTACCCAAGGAAGGATGAACTTGGCAGAGGGAGTGTTAGGGATCTTCTTCAAGATTGGGATTGACATGTCACTGGGGAAGGTGTGGCTGAAGGCACTGGCTGTATTGCCCTGGCACAGAGCTGATCTCCAGTCACCAAGCAGAGGTTGGTGGCAGAAAAACACGGCTAGAAATTGGTTATAGGAAGCAACTTCCCAGTATGCAGGTGGGCTAAAGCTGGGTAACCAACAGCTGGAATGCCTGCGAAACTCACTGGGAATCAAGCAGCAAGAATGCCATTGACACTTGACAGAAGTGAGTTCCCTGTATGTCCCTTCCTCAAGTGCCTCAGTCAGCAGCAGAGCAATAGTCAGAAAAAGATAACAGAGGACATAAAAACTAGGAAGAGAAGCCCCTGCCTCTTGCAGCGCCCTCTCCTGACAGTTCTTAACAACACGCCAGTGGTAAAGGAGTCTAGTTCCATGAACCCAGGAGGCAAAGGAAAGTAAATTTGGAGCTGAGAGGCAACACATGGATAACAGAATTAACAACAGTGTTGAATGTGATCAACTGGGCATTACCATGATCTCTAGAAGAATTTATTCAGGGTTGAGAATCAGGAACTGCCGAGGTGGTAATGATAGAATCAAGGACATGATAGCCAAAAAATCTCTACCCTCTTGGAGTTTATACTTGGAGCCTGCTAAGCATAGAATAACTGCCAATGAGCAGGTGAACAAGAAAAGATACCAATCATAATTAGTGCAATAACGAAAGGAAATGGGAAATTACGATGGAGAATAAGGAACTCTTTTAGCCAGGTGTGGTGGTGCATGTCTGTAATCCCAGCAATTTAGGAGGTTGAGCCAGGAGGATTGCAAGTTCAAAGCTAGCCTCAACAACTTAGTGAGACCCTGTCTCAAAATAAAATATAAAAAGGACTGGAGATGTGGCTCAGTGGTCAAGCGCCCCTGAGTTCAATCCCCAGTACCACCCCACCTCCCCCAAAAAAGAAGGACCTCTTTTTAGAATGGTCAGACATGGGACACTCTTTGAAGTGATGACCAAAATTTGTGGGGTTTTTTTTTAACAGGCGAAAAATGGTACTGGTTTCCGGTCTCGCATACCTAGCTTGTCTGCCAGTGATGATAGTCTTTGAGCTATTTTACAGCTGTATATATTACAGATAATTGACCACAATGCAAATGAGTCTGGTCCATGGCCATGCAAATGAATCTCATCCTGTGAACAACCGATCTCCCCTCACTCCTCTATAGAAAAAACCAGTTTGGTGTATATCAAGCAAATTAATTTTATCCTTCTGGATGATCTGTCCTGATGGCATTTTTGTGGCAATACCAAAATACTGGAGACTGGATAATGTACTAGGGAAAGAAGTTTAGTTAGCTCATGGCTCTGGGGGAGGGATGGTAAAGATCAGGCAGCCACATCTGGCCAGAGCTTCATGCTGCATCTTAAAACAGCGGACGGCTTTACATGGAGCGAGTGTATGCAAGAATGGCAAGGGAAGAGTCAGAGCGTTGGAGTAACCTGCTTTATAACTTCCTGCTCTTGAGATAATTAACCCACTGTCAAGGGAACTATAACGATGCCTTTGTGAGGTTGAGCCCCTATGCCCTAATTATTTCTTAAAGGCATCGACACCTCTCAACATTGTCATTGGAACCAAATATCAAACCATAGCATGGCCTGTCTATATAGGTGCTCTTTATAGTCTCCTTTTAGTTCATTGTAACATCTTGTGCGTTCCCTCATTAATGAAGTAATTGTGATCTTTGACATGAGCCCATGCATTGAGTCAAAATTTACCTTTCCAAAATAATCCCTAGCCAGGCACAGTGGCACACACTTGTAATCCTAGCAACTCAGGAGGCTGAGGCAGGAGGATCATAAGTTCAGTGCCAGCCTCAGCAACTTAGCAAGATACTAAGCAACTCAGCAAGACCCTGTCTCAAAAGTAAAATATAAAAAGGGCTGGGGATGTTGCTCGGTGGTTAAGTGCTCTTGTGTTCCATCCCAGGTGCCAAATAATAATAATAATAATAATAATAATCCTTTAAAACATTTAAATTCAATCTCCAAAGACTATAATTTGGGACATAGTCAACATTCATATCACAGATCAACTGAAAGAGTTGATTGGACAGTCCATTCCTTTATTACTTGTGTAATGATAACACATGCTGAAAGTCACCTCAGCAAGATGGGGTCAAGAGACAACACAGGCTTTCAATTTAGAGGTTGACATACTTTCACCACAAGTGCTGATGAAATCAAAAAGATATTGATTTTTCTAACATTGTTGGCAGTTAAAAGAATGTTTACCAGGACTCTTCTTAGATATTTTTGGCCCGTGGCGCAGTAGGGTTCACAGAATTTTAAAATAACATAGGCAATTGAGCAACCATCTAGTTCAATCCCTTTATTTTATTGATGAGTTAGTCCCCAAAAGCCTGGGTGATATGTTCAAGATCATTGTATTAATCTGTTTTTCATTACTATAACAAAATAGTTGAAGCTGGGTAGCTTTATTTTAAAAGAGGTTTATTATGCTAATGGTTGTGGAGGCTGAAAGTTCAAGTTGTTTGGCTTCTAGTGAGAACCTAACAGCAAATGGAAGAATAGTGGGAGTGTATGTGAGAGCAAGAGATCACATTTCCAGGCAGGAAAATACACAGAGAGACTGGAGTCCCATAATTCCTCCCAGTGGCAGCACTAGCAGCAACCTAATGTGTTCCCATTAGGGTCCACCTCTTAAAGGGCCCATTACCTTTTGCATCACCTCAGTGAGGACCAAGCCCCCAACACATGAACCCTTGGGGGACAAACCACATTTAAACCATAGTAATCACCAACTAACAATGACATGCTGATATTTAAGCTGGTCTCTCCCTCTTAGTCCCATACTCTCTCTACTACCTCTGTGATGTTGGAGCCAACCAGAATTACACAAGCGACTCTTGATAATGCTTATACAAAATATTCATTCTATAAGAATGGGGGTATGTGTCAGTGAGCTACAGTATATGTTTAGAAAAGAGCTTTGGATACAGAAAAAGTTTTGGCTTTTCATCTCATTTTACTATAAGTGTTAGTTTGTTTATTAGCAAAGTAGGCACAGTTTATTATAATAACAAATGTAACTTAAGAACATTGAAAAGATTAATAATTATCAAAGAATTGAGCATTTGAGTATTTGAGGAATGCATAGTTGACAATACTAACATTTTCACCATGAATTAGTACTTTTGTATCTACATGAAAATTACACAAACACCCCCACACATCTCTGTTTTAAAAAATCCATCTTTATTGAATGAACAATCCACAAATATAAGTCAACTCTGCATGGATCAATATTGTCTCTACCTCCTACCATTTCATTCAGATGCTTGAAAACAATTTTTGACTTTAGACATAATCTGCTTACTTTCAAACCACTTAAAATGAAACAAAAAACACTGTGTTTTAAAAAATACAATAGAAGGCCCTGGAGTAGGAGGCAATCCCAGTGAGGGCATGACTCGCTATACCACAGCTTCTGCATAGGTGATGTGAAGTTCTGAGTGATCATTACCCAAAGCTTATTCCCATCAATGAAAATAAACAATATTTGTTTAATACTTCATGGTGAACAAAGACTTTCATATACATAGATTTTTAAAGTTTTCACGGAAACAAACAAGAATGGTATACAACAGAAGCAAAAGAAGACTATTTAGACAGATTGGCTCCCTAGATCATTGCACGTACTTTATCGATGTTATTTGATAGCCACAACAAAGAACAACATTGGAAGGCTTAGAACAGGAATTCATTGTCTTACAGTTCTGGAGCTCACAAGTTCAAAATTGAGGTCTCAGCAAAGCCATCTCCCTCTGAAAGCACTAAGCAAGGAGCTGTTCCTGGCTTCTAGTTACTGGTAGTTCCTTGGCTTGGGACCAAACATAACTTCAGTCTTCATGTGGCATTCTCCCTGTATGCAGGTCCATGTCTGGGTCCAAATTTCCTATTTTGATCTAAGGACATCAGTTGAATTGAATTAAGGCCCACCTTGATAATCTCATCTTAACTTGATTATCTGCAAACACCTCATTTCCAAATAAAGTCCCATTTACAGGCACAGGGGGTTATAAGAATTTGGAGGAGACAATTCAACCCATAACAATGGCTATTTCCTCCTTTAACTTTGCCAGACACAGTGGGGGCCAGCAGCACTCATTTGTTCACTCATTCATTCATTCATTTATTTAGCTTTTGAAAGCACTGTCAGGCTCTACCCTGGGTATTGATGCAAAAAAACGTCCTGGACAGAGACTGTGTCCTTACGAGGTCACAGAGGAAATCAGATACATTTTATTTATAATAAGTACTATAATTGGTTAGGTATTGCTAGTTATCATAATAGATACTTTCCATTAATCTTTATATATAAGTAGTGATAAGTGATATGTGAGACACTTATACTAGGCGAACTCAGGGTGGCCCTAAATCTGCCCTAGAGGCAAGGAATATTTTCAAAACTTAGTTAGCTTTTATTTGCATCCAAAAGAATATGTAGAAACATACTAGGTAGCTCAAAGCCAGTTGTAGTGAGTTGAGGATTCCCTAGTAGAATGTTTTATAGAGGAAGAAAACGGTTCACATAAAGGGTAAGAGACAAACTGTTAAAACTCATGGCGGCTGGCTTCTCTATATATTATCACCTGTATCTCCAGCCATGTGAACAGTGCCAGTTTCATTAAGTACTCCCTGAATGCAGTAAGGGCTGCATTGGTCTAAGGCATGGCCTGCGGTTGGTTGTCCCTGGAAAGGCAGGCAACGGCACAGGCACAAAGAGCTGTGCAAGCCACACTGCGTGCAAGAGATTAGGGATATTAAACTGATGACTTATCAGTAGTATTAAGAAATTCCAGGAGGTTCTGGAATACCTGGCACCGGCCCTGCCAATTACCCCTCTTTCCCAAAGCACACACGAGGGCGTCGCACCAAACACAAACATGGTTACAGGCGCCAACTCTACACACTCCACAGGAGGATTCTCTGGCTAACGCTGGGTGGAAGCACATTGGTCTTGAAACATTAAGAGGCGCCTCCTCCTGCTTTCCTTCCACCGCATCTTCCCCTCCCGGTTCCACAGTTAACTCTCCACCTATACCTAGGGCTTCCCCGTGTCCCACTGGAGGAGCCTACGCGCGCACACGGACGCGCGGGCCCCATTCCCTCCGGAACGCAGCGACAGCGCACGCGCACCTTTCCCAGCAGAGCGCGCGCCCGCGAGCTCCCCGCATCCCCGTGCTCATCCGGGTCTCAGCAGCCTCAGCCAATGGAGAACGCTCACAGCCTCTAGGGGCGGGGCTGGAGACTCCCCCTCATCAGGGGCCTGTGGTTCCCGCGGGTACCTCCAGGGTACAGCGAGCAGGCGGCTGAGGAAAAGGGGAAGAAGCAGGGAGCCCGATATCTGGGCAAGGATCGACATTTTTTGAGACGAAGCCGTCGCTGCCTCTGTGGAAGCGACTGAAGCGCGAGCAGGTTGCCAGCCAGAGCCAGCGTAGTAAACACACTTCAGAAACGTGAGGTGCCGGGGGTCACGTGGGGAGCGAGCCCTCCAATGAGGAGCCGGGGGCGGGGTCGAGGCCGCTGACGCGGCGGCGGCGGAGTCACCCGGTTAGCCTCGGGACCGGTCACCGGCCGGGAAGCGTCCAGCGGCCCCGACCACCGCCTTCGTCCTCCGTGGGCGCTGCCGGGCCGAGAGGCGACGTCGCCGACCGAGGCTGACTCCTCTCTCGACCCTCTGGGTGGCTTAGCTCAGGCGGGCCGTGTTCTCCGCGCAGGGCGCGTTGGTGGTTGGTTTCCGTGAAGAACCTCCTGGGACTGTCGGTGCCACCTCGGGTCGTGGTGGCGGCTCGCGCTCCGGGGGTCCCAGGCCCTCGAAGTTATGCGTCTCCTTCGGGCGCTTGCAGAGGGCGCCGGCTCCTAAAGGGCGTCACGCTGGGATCCTGCGGACCCCGCAGCCTCCATTCATCTTCCAGCTGCGCCCCCTGCGCCCTCGCGGGTCCCCTCCGATTCATTTTTTCCTGTCCCCCCCTCTCTGCCGCCCTTTCCTCACTCCTGGAAGCGAAGGTGTCGGTTATGAGCCGGACCCTCCTCCTCTGAATTTCTCGGTGGAGGAAGTCGGGGGTGACCCGCCGCCCGCCCTGCCCCGGGCATGGGGGTGAATGCCGTGCACTGGTTCCGAAAGGGGCTCCGGCTCCACGACAACCCCGCCCTGAAGGAGTGCATCCAGGGCGCCGACACCATCCGCTGCGTCTACATCCTCGACCCCTGGTTCGCCGGCTCCTCCAACGTGGGCATCAACAGGTGGCGGTGAGTTCAAGGCTCGTGGGAAGTGGATGTGGGTTTTAAATGGGTCACGTTTCAAACGAGTGATCTGAGATGGGCCAAAGCGGAGGATTCAGAACCAGAATCGCATTGCTTATGCCGGTTAAGTAATGCTGGTGCTTTAAATATTAAGTAGAATTGATTTGGTAGTTCTGCGGCCAGACAGCACTGACAACCTGAAGCAGCTTGGTCCTCGTAGGTAAATTACGCGTCTCTGAGCTAGCGGGAACTCTTCTCCTGATTTATGGAGTTGTGTTAGTAGTGAAGTTAAAGAAAAACCCTCCAGACCTTAGTGTACTGTGGATTGATTCCTTTGGCCTCTTTGTGGCCATTGGAAAAGATTGTGGTCTTTAATGTTTACGTTTGTGTGTCTCGGTAACTCTTAAATAGTATGGAGAAAAATCATTCATTCAGTACGGTTGACTCCAAATCCAGTTTTCTTCCCCCTTGAGGTTACTTTTAGGAAAAGCAAAGGAAACGGCATTCGCTGATTTCTCTCTGCTTAGCTCTTCCTCTTAACTCCTCCTTGTGGTTGAGGAGACAAAGCACAGTTTTTCTTTCTAGCTAAAGTATAATCCTTCTAGGGATTGGAGAACTGGAAGAAATCCTAGAGTTGTTTTATGATCTTTTCCTGAAAAACCAAGCTAAATGATTGTTAGGCAAACTGAATGCATTTGTTCAACAGACATATTTCTAATCACTTACTATATGTCAGGCAATAATTGAAATGTCAGATGTAGCAAGCTTGTGCCCCAGATAGTAAATATATATACAGTGTGTGTATATATATGTGTATATATATTTAATATTTTAGCTAGCAATAAGTGCTGTGAAGGAAAATAGGGCAGAGAAAAGAGATAAGGAAAACCAGGGTGGAGATGGGATTGCAATTTTAAATATGATGATCAGGGCAAAAATCACAGAGGTGATAGCAGACACACAAGAGAGGAGGGGATGCAGATATGTAGGGGAGCTTTCCACCCAGAGGGAAAAGGCCCTGAGGTGGAAATGTGATTGACCTTTGGAAAGAACAGCTGAGGGAACCAGTATAATTGGAGCACAGTAAGTGAGGGGAAAGTAGGAACGAGGTCAGAGTTGTCATAGAGCCAGACTGAACAGAGCTTTACAAGCAATTATAAAGATTTGTGCTTTTACTCATAGTGAAGTGGAAATAATTGCAGGATTATGAATGGAGAAGTGACGTGATCTGGTTTAAGTTTGAAAAAAAATTCTCTGGATTTGAGAACAAACTGAATTAGGGAGTAGAAGTGTACAAAAAGCAAGAAAACCAGTTAGGATACCATCGCATTCATCCAGGTGAAAGATGAGAATTGCATGCACCATAAGTGATAGTAGTGGGAATGGTAAGAAGTAGTCAGATACTGGTTATTTTCTAAAGGCAGAATACACATAATTAGTTGTTAGATTGGTTATGGGATGTAAGAGAAAAAGAGGAATGATTTAAAAATATTTGGGTAGAGGAACTAGGATTGGAGCTGTAGTTTGCTAAGAAATTGAAGCCAGAGAAACCTTTGGGAGGATGATTGGCATTCCCTTTTTGGACTTTGAAGTTTGAGGTTTTTTAATGCATCCAGGTGGAAGTGACCCATAGGTGGCTGGATATATCTGAAGCTTAGGAAAGAGATCCACGAAGGGAGTATTGGAAAGATATTAATTTATAGATAATATACATAGCCATTTATTCATTTATTGAACAAATATTGGTCAAACATCTACTACATCTACTGTTGTAGGTGTGAGGCAGTCAGAATAAACAAAATAGCCTCAAATCTCCACCCTGTTGTAGCGTCTTCTAATAGAGCCATGAGACTCATTAAGAAAATGAGTGTAGATATAAAAGAGAGATAATTCAAGGATTGAGCCTTGGGTACTCTTAATGTATCAAAATTGCATAGCTGTGGAGGAACCAGTGTAGCAGTGGGAAGGAGCTGCTAATGAAGAAAAGTCAGAAGAATATGATTTTTTTTTTTTGTGGACCTCACACATGCTAGGCAAGTGCTCTACCACAGATTTACATCCCCAGCCCTAAGAGTATGGTGTTTTAGAAGCCAAGAAAACAAAATATTTCAAAGAGGAGAGGTGATTTTATCTATGTCAAATGCTGCTGATAGATCAAGTAAGATGAGGACCGGAAATTAAATTTGGATTTAGTATTTTGAGGTATTTTGTAATTTTGTCTGTAGTGGTTTTGGTAGTATTAGAGGCAAAAGTCATTTTGGAGTGATTTCTCATGACATAACACCACATTCAGTGGTTTTTGTATATTAATAGCTCACCTACTGTTTTTGAAAGAGGGTATCCTGGATCCAATTACATTATATTTAAACAACTTTATTAATTTCCTTATTGACCATAAGACATTGCCCAAACTCCTTAGCCTGGCTTTCAAAATCTGCATTTCAGCCTGTGCATCTCATTTCCTACAGTTTACGGTGTGTGACGTCAAACATAGTACGGGAAAACCTCTTAGTTTTCCTTAGAAGCGACCTTTTATTTCCTTTAATTGGTGTTTTATAGACTTTTGAGTTTAAAAGATAAAATTTTTAAAATTATTTTACTGAACATATGAATAATGCTTTTGATGTTACTATCATTTCGTTTGTTTTAACATTAAAGCAAATTTAAAGAAAATGGTATCAGCCAGGCGTGGTGGCACATGCCTGTAATCCCAGTGACTTAGGAGGATTGCAAGTTGAAAGGCAGCCTCAGCAATTTAGCGAGGCCCTAAACAACTTAGCAAGACCCTGTCTCAAAATAAAAAGTAAAAAAGGACTGGTGGGGATGTGGCTCAGTGGTTAAGTGCCCCTGGGTTCAATCCCTGGTACCAAAAAGCAAACAAACAAGCAAAAAAACAAAGAACACATTGTCTCAGAGTAAAGGACAATGCTTTAATAAATTTAGCTTTATGAAAATTTCCATCTTATAAAAATTACGCTACACAAAATTTTAATATAAAATCTAATACACGCTTCATAGAAGTATTATAACAGTGAAATGGTAGAAACAACCCAAATATTCATCAACTGATTGACTATTTTAAAAATATGGTATATCCATATATTAGACTATTATTTGGCCACAAAAAGTGAAGTATTGATGCATGCCACAACATACATGAATGAACCTTGAAAACATGCTAAGTGAAAGAAGCAGTTACAAAATTCCACATGTTATGTGCTTCTGTTTACATAAAATGTTCACACTCGGCAAGTATATAGAGATAGAAAGTAGATTAGTGGCTGCCCAGTGCTGGGAAGTTGGGAGGTGATAGCTAAGAGGCACAAGGTTTCCTTCTCTCTCTCTCTCTCTCTCTCTTTTTTTTTTTCAGTACTGGGGACTGAACCTAAGGCCTTATACATGCTAGATGGTAGGCAAGTACTAAGTTATATCCTCAGCTCTACGTACTTCTCAAGGCCCAGCCCAAATGCCCCTTTTCTATAATGCCTTTTTTTTTTTTATTATCTTGACTGGGATGATTAAGTCCTCTGAACTTTTTTTGGTATGCTTCTCATTTACTGCCTTCCTTTGTAAATATTGGTATTATCTTAGTTTGAACTGATATAACAAAATACCTTGAATTGGGTAATATATAACCGACAGATTTTTTTTTTAAAGAGCGAAAGAAAGAATCAATTTTATTTAGTTTCTCATGTGGCTTTCATTGCTCCAACACTTCATTGTGTATATTTTGCTGGTGTTTGAAGCTGCATGCTCATGCATGCCAGGCAAGTGCCGTAACTGCGGAGCCACCACTCCAACCCTAAATGACAAATTTATTTCTACCAGTTCTGGATGCTAGGAAGTCCAAAATCAAGGCACCATCAGATTTGGTGTCTGGTGAGGACATTTTCCTTCATAGTTGCAACTTTGTATATGTCCTTATGTGGTGGAATGGTGAATAAGCTCCCTCAGGTCTCTTTCCTAAGGGCACTAATCCCACTCATGAGGATGGAGTCCTCTGACCCAATCACCTCTTTAATGTTATTCACATTGGGGATTAGGGTTCGGCATATGACTTTGAGGGTGACACACCATTGAGACCACAGGTATAGTTTTCATATAATCATTTCTTCTCCATTTAATAAACTTTAGCTTGCTAAAGAGAAGCTACTATTTCATTAAATAAAAATATATTCCCTATTCATCCCAATGCATGATAGTGGCATTTTTGGTGCAGGTTTAGGAGTATGGGGTTTAGGGATTGAAAAATTACTTTATTTTACTTAGATGCTAATGTCTGTCTTAAATTCATAACAGAAAAAAATTTTCAATGAACAGATTACTTTCGTTGCTTAAACTTCAACATATTAGTATACAGTTGAAGATATCACATGTGTAGATTATCACACCCTGTTCTTACTTTGGCTTTAGGGACCCTGCTATGGTTTGTTTTTCTGCCAAATCTGTTAGTGTTCTTCCTTGGCTTTTCTTTTCCTGTTCAACCCTTAAATGCCCCTGAGGTCTTCGGTATGCACTCACTTTTCATTTTACGTGTTTCCAGGCAGTCTCATCTGTTTTCACACGATCAGTTACCATCTTTATGTCCCACATTCTCAAGTCAGTATCTTCAGCCCAGATCTCTCTCCTGATCCCCAGATACATGTGTGTGTTTATCTCCAACATATCTACTTGTATACTTGCACGTGTCATGTTACCTTAAACTCAACTTGTTCAAAACAGAGTTCATTTTCTCCCTTATCTCTTGTTGCTCACAAACAAAAAAACCCCAAACTGACTTTTCCTATGCTTTCTTATCTTTGTAAATGATACTACCATTTTACCCAGTTGCTCAATTTAAGGATTAGATTATTAATTATATATCCATTTATTTAACAAACATGTGAGTCCCTATAAAGTGTATACCAATTACTTTGATAATTTCTGTGGGTAAATTGTGGTCAACAGATAATTTTTCTGCCCTCAGAGAATTTACAGTACAGAAAGACTTATTTAGAAATAAAATAATTGTAGAAATACATTATGGTGACAGTGGAATTGTCACTCTACCTCTATGTCACCATTCTTTTTGCCTAAATTACTTTAGAAATGTGCAAGTTATTGTCCCCTCTTACCCACTTCTAATTCTCTGTACAACAACTAGAGTGATTTTTTGAAGTAGAAAACCTGATCATTTCATTTATGCTTTAAAACCCTTCAATGACCTTTCTTTACCCTCAGGTAAAAATTCAAAAGCCATGGAATGGTTTAAAATACATATATAATCTGCTTCTCTACTACTTTTCCCAGGCTTGGGCGATTGTTTCACCTAGATATTTCAAATGAGCCTTGAAGTATGAGATGGTCTTAATAGCATAAAAAGGATGGAAGGGAATTCCAAGCAAAGAAGAGAAGAAAATTCCTGAATGAAAGAATACCATAAGGAAAGGCATGGTATTCTGATACCAGCAAGGAAGCTGGTGTAGCTGAATCAAACGTGCATGAAAAGATAAGGAGTATAGTTTAGTACTCTTTTGTTTGCCCAGGTCAAACAGGCTTAAGCAAAAAGAGTTTATTGGCAGGTGGAATTGAACAATCCTAGGGGAACTGGTTTTAGACATTTGATGCCAGGGCTCAGAAGATGTCACCAACGTTAAAAAAATCTCTCTGCATCCTCAAACTTCATATATGCCTTGTCTTCTCAAACAGGCTGTCCTCTGGTGGTAAGATATAGCAATGACAGTAGTAGTTAACAGCAGTAAAAACCATGTGCCTATGTCCCAGAAGTGTTAGTAGAAGTTGTATGGCACTTTAGCAGCTCCATTGGGACTACTTTCTGAATCAGTCCCTGGGAGCCTCAGATTGTCTTAATTGGAGTTGTGTACCTCAGTGTGCTGGAAGCAGCACAATTGGTCTGAAGTACCTGAAGTAGAATGAGTAGAAAGTATCTGGGTACCCTAAAACAGCAGATGCCTGTTATGTAAGAACTCAGATTAGAGTGTGGTGCGATTCAGAAAAGCTTTGACCTCCATTTGGAGAAATATAACTTTGGCAGCTGAGTGAATGATGGAGGAGAGAGACAAGTTACCAATTTGGAGGCTTTGTCAACAGTTCTGACAGAAGATAATAATGGGCTTAATTTATAGAACACAAGAACAGACCACATTTAGGTGAGAAAAAGAGTGAGTTAAGTTTAAGCGATTGGTGAATTTGAAGTACTGCTAAGCTATCAACATGGGAAAATGGAGAAATAAACATTTATGTCTGGGGACTATAGACATTAGAGCTGTGAATGTGGGAGCAGTTCCTATATGAGTAATAGATGAAGCAGGATTGTATAGAGTGAGACCCAATCAAAACATCAGTGAGTACTTAAGATGAACAGAAATATGTGAGGAAGACAGAATAAGAGAGGTAGAAGACGACCCAGAAGAGTGCTGTTAAGGAAACCAAATATGAAAAGAACTTTTCTGCATTGTTCTGTTTAGGTCCAGTTTAGTAGTTGTGCAGGAAAAATTATCAAGGACTTGGAAATGGACAAAGGAAGTTACCACATATCAGGAATGCTAGATATTGTCTAGAGGACCTTTCAGGATTGTTCTGATTAAGGAATATGTGCCTTTGTCTTTGACTGATTAGCCTGTTTTATGACTCTGTAAAAAGGGATAATGTTAAGTTGCAAAAAAATAAAATAAAATAATAGCAGTATAAATGTTTCCCACCTATACCAATGTAGATTATTCCTGTTTGCTGTACAAATGCATATTGTAGAGTGGAAAATAAAAATCTCTGTAAATCAGATCTTCATTGGGTTTTAGCGTCTTAACTAGTTCCTTCATGAATTAATGGTGAGATGAAATCTTTGCCACATGCTGTTGTTTGGTTATAGTTTGAGTGTGTCTCTCAAAGCTTCATGTGCTAGAAACTTGGTCTCCATGTGGTGGTGTTGAGATGATGGAACCTTTGAGAGGTGGAGCCTAGTGGAAGGTAATTGGGTCATGGGAGCATCACCCCTGGAAGGGACTAAGCCTTCTGTCTCCTACAGAAGGTTTTTATAAAGTGAGGCCATCCAGCATGCTTGGACCCCTTCTGCTTGGGACTTTTTAACCTTTATACTTCTCTGCTGTGTTGTGACAGCCAGGGGCCCCATAACAGAGGCTAAACAGATGGGGCCTCCTGATCTTGCACTTTCAGTCTGCAAAACTGTGAGCTAAATAAACCCGTTTCCTTCAACCTCAGGTATTTTGTTATAGTAACACAGTATAGACTAAGACACCACATTTTCATTTCACATTCATATGAAAGTCATGATTTTTCCATTTTGAAACTTATACTTTTAACTGTTTTAAAGGCTTTGGTGAATTTTGAGAGAGCATTTCAATGTAGTAATAAGGATAGAAATCATATTGTACAGGGTATTAACAAAAGAGTGTGTCTTAGGTGAGGGGAAGGGGTGGGAGGGATGACTAAAGATTGGAATGTGAGAGGAAATTTATGTAGAAGAGGCAAGAAATGAGCTGGAGGCATAGGTTCTTGATAGGGTGAGAAAAGTGAATTTTGGATAGGTCACCAGACTTATAGTTGAGACTGAGCATTATAGATTCATGATAAGTAGAAAATGAAATGTATAAATAAGGTGAAGCCTTCATTTGGAGTTCTTTGAATGACAGACTGAATCAAGTTTAGAATGTCTGGCTAAGACCTATGTTCTAATCCCTGCTTTCCTACTAAATAGCAGTGGGACTCACCTTAATTAAGTCACTTCCCTTTCAATTATTCATCCAGAAAACATTCATTGAGTGCCTGTTACCTGCCAGGTACTATACACGGAATTGGGGATACAAAGATGAAGATAAGTGGTAGAGCATGTGCTTAGCACGTGCAAGGCCCTGGGTTTAATCCCCAGCACTGAAAAAATAAAAATGAGGTCATGGTTCTTACTTGTAAAGGAAGCTTTTATATCACTAAAAGATAGGCATAACAATCAGAATATAAGGCTTTAAATGGGACCATGGTAGAAATATACAGACAGTCAGGGAAGCACAGAGGAAAGACAACTGTAGATGGGTGGAAAGGGGGTAAAAGTGGTTGATTAATGTGTTCTGGGAACCTGTGTGTACCCATATGCATGTGTGTTTGGGAGTAGGGTGTGAGATATTGATTGAGAGAGGAGTTCCAGAGTATTTCTTGAAGGAAAGTGATGTCATTGTCTTCATATAAAAAGGGCGGTACTAAAAAAACTTCTCTTATCTGACATCACTAGAACCTACAGTTAGTTATTTGAAAGGCAGTCATAAAAAACAATACATGTGGGCTGGAGTGGTGGCTCAGAGATTACAGTGCTTGCCTGACATGTATGCTGACCCGATTTCAAACCCCACCACCACGTACACAACGAAGTGTCAGAGCAATGAAAGTCACATGAAAAGCTAAATAAAATTGATTTTCTCATTCTCTCTCTCACTGTCCTCTCTCTCTTAAAAAAAAAAGATTAAAAAAACACATCTAAAAAATGCATGTTACTTTGGAATTTTTTGATGTAAGGCTTAATTCTAGGTCTCTGTTCTCCTGCTCACTTCTTTATCTGCATTTACTCCATCGGTGATCTCATCTAGTTCCATACTTAAATATCTGATGATTTCCTATCATGCTTTTCCTATACTGGCTTCTGTCTTGTATTCCAAACTCTTCTTTCCAGTATTTTTATGTGGGTTCCATATAAACATCTTAAGCTTGGTTCTTGTTCTCAACTCCCTCACTTCCCATCCTCTTTCTGCATCACAATAAATTGCAACATTGACCTAGTTGCTCTGAAAAACCCAAAAACCATCATTCTTTCATACTTTATCCTTATGTCTCATGTCTAGTCCTCAGCAATTGTTATGACTTTTTCTTCAAGTTAAATCCCATATCCATCCAGATACCACCCACCTGCTGCTGCCATGCTATCCAAGCCACCTGCATTTCTTGCAGGACTACTTCAGTAGTCTCCTAAGTTCTCTACTTCCATTTTTGTGCCTTCCTTCCCTGTCTCTTCCTTGTGGAAGCCAGAGCAATATTTTTAAACCTTTGTCATGCTCAAATCACTGGTAGCTTTGGGGACTTTTGCATTTTATTCTAATATGAGCCATTATTCCCTTAAACTTTAGAATGGCTCCTTCCTTTAGTGCCGTTCGTTGGAGAGGCCTTATCCAACATCTCATGTACAGTAATTAACCCTACTCCTGAGCCATAAGCTAATAAACAAACATTTTTTTCTTTATGAGACTATGTAGTCTCAAGTATTCTGGTGTAATGGCAGAAAATGGACTAAGACAATGGGATAATAGGATTTCCTAGAGATGGAAGGAACAAATACTATTTTGAAAAGGGAATTCTATTTACTTACTTTTGCCATTTTTATCTTATTCCAGCTCTATCCCCTCAGTAGCATCAACCAAATCAAACTAAATATCTTAATGACATTTGTGTTTTTATTTAGTTGTACTCTTTTAAGTATTATAGGATACAAGGAGTTTAAAGACCATAATATAATAGCTTAAAATTAAATAACATAGTTTCCATATTCTATAGAATATGCTGGCCAAGCTTTTTATTGGTATTAACATATGAATGGGTGGTCAGATTCTAATATTGAGGATAAAATACTTTGTAAATTATAAGGGGGTGGTGTAATGGGAATAGAAAGGAAAGAGGGAATAAGAGGGTAATCCTATAAAGAAAGAACTGAAAAAAAAAGAAAAGGAAGAATAGTTCTTTGGTTTGATGACATGTATGCAAAGTTTTGGAAAAGGAGGAGTCAGTGAATAGTCCATGTTTCAGGATTCCCTATAAAAGAGACATGACTAAACCAGAAGGAGCTGGTGGTTTGTGAGTTAAGATGATAAGCTTGGTTTTAGTTGTATTGAGATTACAGAAATAGTAGGATATACAACTAGAATATGTTAGCAGGGACTGAGGTTAGGAAAAGAAGTTGGGAGTAGGTGTATATATATAACTGGAAATAATATTTTGAGGGGTGATAATTAGGGAAATGAGTGAGATTACTGAAAGGGGGTATATGGAAAAATGAAAAAGAATGGCTTTTTTTTAAGAGAAAGAGAGCAAAAGGAAATCAGTTTTATTTGTTTTTTTATCTGGTGTTCATTGCTCTGACACTTTATTGATTATGTGGTACTGGGGTTTGAATCTGTATCCTCATGTCAGGCAAGCACCACAACTGCTGAGCCTCTGCTCCAGCCTCATCTTTATTTTTTAAAAATATTACCTATGCTGGGCAGAGTAGTGCATACCTATAGTCCCATTTACTCAGGAGTCTGAGGCTGGAGGATCACTTAATCCCAGGAGCTCAAGGCCAGCCTGGGCAATATAGTAAGACTCCATCTAAAAGGACCTTTCCTGTTCAAAGATGATATAAATTTTAATCTACCATGTTTTTCTAAAGCATTTATAGTTTGATTTATACGTGAAAATCTTTGTTCAGTATAGAATTTATATTGACACTGAGGTTGTGCTCTAACTCCTTTTTCCCCCAAGTGATAATCATTTTCCCCCAAATAGTGTTCAGGTAGTCCAGTACTTTTTTTTTTAATCATTTTTCATTGAAATGTTATCTTAACCATACTTAATTTTTTTCTATTTTGAGTTTTGTTTCTAGGCTCTTCAGTTTTCAAATTTGATTATTTTCTGATGAAAATTAATCATTTTAAAGAATTTAAGTGATATGAAGAAAGCATCTCTATAATATCACTTCTAAGATAAATACCACTAATAGTTTAAAAATATGAATGCATACAAACACGTGTATGTATGAATATATATATACTTATTTATATATAAGCTTTAAAATCTGTGTTAGCTTTCTAGTACCAGAGATTATCTCTGGTAATCAACTTAAATAGAGAAAAGTTTATTGTGGCTCATACTTGAAGAGGATTCAGAACATGATCAGCCCTGTAGCTTTTGAGCCTGTGATGAGGCTACATGGTAGGGAGAATGAGACAGGGCAAAGCCCTTGTGCTGGCTGGGAAACAAAAAAGAGAGGCGAGACCAGGGTTCCACAGTTCCCTTGCCCTAAAACTACCCACTAGGCTCCCACCTCTTAAAGTTTCTGTTTACCTTCTAGATATCACCAACTTGGGAATCAACCCTTTAACTAATGAGATTTTTTTGCAGGGGGAGTATAAATTGTAGCACCATCTCTTTTCAAAAGTGTGATTAATTAATCATTGAGTTTTCATTTGGGAGCTTGATTTTGTTAAGCTGATTTTGATAATGGGGTCATGTTAACATTATAAAATAAATTGGGTATCTTTATATCCTTTTTGTGTTCTTGATCAATATAAATAACATTGGATGTCTGTATTCCATATAGCTTTCCTGAAATTCACCCATAAAGTAATTTGGGTCAGGGACTTTTGGAAATACTCAGATTCTTTTTATAGATCCCGTGGAGAGTGCCTGTCCAATCCATATGCTAAACTGCTCCTATCAAAACCCTTGCTGAAAGATGAATTTATCCTCCATTTTTGTGGCTTTTAACTCTTTTATAAACCTGTGTTTCCTCTTTTTGCTTTAGACAATTGTATTGGATCAAGAATCAATTATGTGACCCAAGCTGTACCAATCTGGAATTTAGGAATTTGGGAAAGTGATGCAGAGACTTTAGTTGATTGATGCTGGGCGTTGGTACTGAGCAATCATAAATATCTAGGTGTTGCATAGAAAGATAATTGTAGAAAGAGAAAAGATGAGCACATGTGCAGAATGGAATAAGGAAGACACAATTCAGTTCTAAAAGGGATAGGTATCCAGGGTCTCACATTTCAGAATCCTTAGATTTGACTATACTTCTTGAGCTTCTGTGTGCTACTCCTGTAGTCATCCAACACATTTTCTCCCTGCTGGATCTAGTTTGAGTGTGTTTCTATTTATTGCAGTAAAACAATTCCTGACTTAGGTCATCTTTTTAGTTCTGTTCCATTTCAGTATTAATTTTTGTAGGTTTCTTTTTCATCAGTTTGATAATTTTGATATTAGCTTTTATTTTCGTAAGCTATCTCACTTTACCTAGTCTTCTATTTTCGTATGTATTGCTAAAGGTGTTCACCACATTCTTTTATTTTCATAATCACCAGAATTTGCTCTTAATCATTTTCTCACATTACAGATTTTTGTGTTTTCCTGTTCTTGTATGTTAGTTAGACTTGATATCTGCTTTTCTAATTTATTGATCTTTTCAAAACATAGCTCTTACAGAAAGGATAAGTAATATTGTTAAAGAGTAACCTCTTTCAACAGCATCAGGTCCAAATAGGTTCATAGTTGGGTTCCACCAAAGTTTTTAGGAAAATGTAATATCAGTGCTATACAAAGTATTCTAGAACATAGTAAAAGAATAAGAGGGTTTGAATACAGATTTATCAAGTAGAATACAGATACATATTTTTAAAGTAAAATGTATATCCATATTGAAAATGGCAAGGGTAATTCAGCTTTAGAAATATATTAGTAGATCAAACATAGACCATTTGATCATCTCCATAGATTCTGAAAAGACTGGATAAATTCAACATCCATTCTAGAAGAAATAAAAATTACTACTAAGTCAGAAATAGAAGGGTACCTGGTTATATATAAAATCAGTTCAGAAGCTCGCATGCTGCTTAATGGGTAAATTTTAAAAGTTCTGTCCTGAACAAGATAACAATGCTGGCTATGATCACTATTACCATCATTGTGCCAGAGTTACCACCTACTGCAGTATAAGAGATATAAAAATGGAAGCAGAAGTAAAAATATTGCTATTTTAGACATATGATTATATACCTGAAATGTCCAAAAGAACGGAAAAAGAGTTGGAATAATAGAATTCAGTGATATGATTCACTGGATACAATTTTTCTTATAGTTCTTAATCTATAGTTCAAGACATTATAGTCATTGATTTATGTAAGGTCTTTTGCTTTGTTTTTTTTTCCTTTCTTTGGTCTCCTTTATACCTATTTAGATTCTTCTCCCATAAACAAATATGTTATTTGTTATATAAAATGATAGGTGCCTCATTTATATTTGTGTTAGCTTTCCATCACTATAAATACCTGACATAATGAGCTTATAAAAAGAAAAGATTTATTTTGGTTCTAGTTCATGATCAGAGTGGTTCAGTCCATGATCAGGTATGCCTGTTGAATTTAGGCCTCTGATGAGGATGTTGGATGGCAGTAGTGGGGAGTGCATGGCAGAGGAAAGCAGCCCACCTTTGGCTGCCAAGCAAAAAAGAGGAAAAAGAAGGAGTTGGGGTCCAGTTATTCTCCTCAAGGATATGCTCCCAGTGACCTAAACTCCTCTTAAAATTTCTGCTACCTTTTAGTAGTGACAGTCTGGGGACTAAACCTTTAACACATGGGCCTTTGAGGAATATTACAGATCCAGATTACAGCAGTATTCGAATATATTTGTCCATCCTCTCTTAACTCTATGTTCTTACAAAATGGATATTGTTTAGGGTACATTTATTGTAATTTCCATAGATATTGTTGTGCTTTATATCTTATTTTGTTATTTGTTTTCCTTAAACACTAAATTTTTAAGATTATCTCACATCAGTACTTAATCCTTTGTCTCTAACACATGCATAATACTCTGTGGGACAGCCATCATATTTTACCTACTGTTTGTTACCTTAGTGATAGTTATCTGTTTAATTACACCTTCCTAACCCCACAGATTATGTGAAGTGAATATCTTTCCATGGACTTTATATATTTCTTTAGAACATACATACAGATGAGTAGAATTGCTGGAACATAGGCTAGCATCATACTTGGTGTATTAGTTTTCAATCACTAGACGAAATACCTGAGGCAGTTAACTTATAAAAGGAAAAGGTTTATTTTGGCCCATGGTTCTGGAGGTTCTAGTAAAAGATCAGGTGGCACGTTGCTTTGGTTCTCTGGCAAGGGTGGCACATGTTGGTGGGAACTTATGGCAGACTACTTACATCATGTGCCAGGAAGCAAAGAAAAGGAGAACATCATAACACAGTCTTCTTCAAGGACCTGCACTCAATGCACTCGATGACCTTTGGACTTCTTATAAGGCCCTACCTTCTAAAGGTCCACAGCACCTCCCAATAACACTACCCTGGGGATGAAATTTTTAAATACAGGGACCTTTGAAGGACATTGAGCATCTAAACTCTCACATTTGGTTTAACTGATAATGGCAGATTGCTATTTGAAATAGCTGAATCAGTGTGTGAGTGTTCCTGTTTACTTCTCAACATTTTAAAATTATCTAACTTCCTAAAGTCTGCTAGTCTAACAAGTTTTACTAGTCTAACTGATTGTTTTAATTTGTACTTTTTTAGTTACTAATAGGTTCAAATTTTTTTCTTTTACTTAGCTTTAGAGATTTTTTATTCTTCTGTAGGTTAATGGTCTTTGACTAGCATTTTCCAATTTTCTGTTATATATCTTCTGTTTCTATTTTTGCAGTAGTTTTAAATATCTTTTAAAAATACAAACAATGGCTACAAGCAGATGAAAAGAGGCTCAACATGAGCACTCGTTAGGGAAACGGAAAATAAAGCCGCAGTGTGATACCACTTCACACTCACTAGGATGACTCTTACAGACAAATGTTTTTTAAAGGAAACTAACAAGTGGACAAATTGGAACCCTCATAAAACAGTATAAAATAATGCAGTTACTGTGGAAAATAGTTTGGTAGTTACTGGAAAACTTAAACACAGATTTACCCTATGACCCAGCAGTGCTACTCCTAGAATTCCAAAGCAGTTGAATGCAAGAATTCAAACAGAAACTGTTACGTGAATGCCCATAGCCGTGCTATTCAGAATCACTAAAAGGTTGGAAGACCCCAAATGTCCACAAGTGATGAATGAATTTTTTAAATGTGGCTGTCTGTTCAGAGGAATATTATTCAACCATAAAAATAAATGAAATACTACAACATGGATGAATGTCTCTAACACTACATTAAATAAATGAAATCAGATATCAAGATCCCATATTATGTGATTCCATTTATAGGTAACATATAGAATAGGTAAATCCATAGAAACATAAAGCAAATTAGTGGTAGCTCAGGATAAGGGAGAGAAGTGAGGACTGATTGCTTTGTAGGTACAGGGTAATTAATATATTTAGGGTGATGAAAATGTTTTGGACCAATAATGGTACATTATGAATGTACTAAATGACACTGAATTACGTACTTTAAAATTATTAATTTTGTTTTATGTGAATTTCACCTTGAAAAGTTACAAATATCAGAGATGGAGATAACTTTTTTATATAAAGGACCAGATGATAAATATTTAGATTTCACAGGCCATACATTCTTTGTCTCAACTACCCAACTCTCCTGTTATAACATGAAACATATTAGCATATCTGTGTTCCATTAAAACTATGAAGTAATGCTCTGAGGTACCCATTGCCTCAGCAGCACAAGTTTCTATTTCCTTCAATAAAGGAGATGAAAAAAAACAAAACAAAAACAAAAACAAAAAAAAAAACCCTATGAAGTAGCAGTGACCTAGATTGGCTCACGGACCATACTTTGCTGATCCCCTGCCATATGTAAACAATTAGAAAAATCCTATGTGTAATAATATCATAGAAAGATACAACAACCTAGAGATAACTTGAGTTCAGATACAAAGAGAATGGTGATTGGATCTTATTCTCCACCCAAGCTTGTTCTGAAATAAAATAGGATGAGAGAGGTGTGGAATAGTGGGACTATCAGTGGAGAACATTCTTTCAAGGATTCAACACAGTACAATTTGAGGATTTCCAGTGAAAGGAGGATAGCTTCAAGATTTTAAGCCTTGTCTTCTCTTGCTCATCTTTCCCCTCGTTCCCCACATTTCTAACACCTCCCTCTCTCCCTTGATCTGCACTCTCCTGTCTTGCTGTATAGATTCTTGTCATTTCTTCTTAAGAAAGCTAATTTCCAGGTGTCTCAGATTTAAAATGTAAATAACAAAACTATAAAACTGGGAGGAATTTAAAAAAAAAAGACCTTGAAGTTGGAAAGGTCATTTTAACACATTGTCTTGAAACCAAAAAGAAAAGATTGATAAATTCTACCACCAGTTCTAGATACTTTGTTGAGGTTTATAATAGTTCTGCTTTATTTTGTTCTATATACTTTAATTCCTAGTTATTTTTACACTTATGGGTTCAGAATTTATCAGTGGTCTTTTAATTCCATTTATCTGTCATTGAGTATTTGCCCCTCTCCAAGTTATTTTATGTTAGAGAATACCTTTTATCCTAGAATGATAATCTGGTTGGAGATTCTTAGCTCATTATTCTTCCCTCATACCTTTTTTTACATACCTTCATTTTCTTCTAGCATTGAATTTTCTAGTGGAGAAATTTGAGGACAACTTTTTTTTTAATCAGTCAATTTTTTTTATTAGAAGTATATAGACATACAGTTGAAGGGGAAACATTATCAAACCATCAGTAACCAATGTATATATACTTTGTTGTCCAGGGGTAATGCCAAAACATGGATGACCACCTTGGGTTTCATCTGTTGCAGTTTCTCCCAGAAGAACTCATGCGTTAAATGGGTATCTCGTGGAGGAATGACATCAGCTTCTGGGATGGTTTCCCCATATTCCCACTCTCCAGTCTCCTATGAGTTCTTCATACACCCTCCTCCCTCCCCATCCCACTCCCTAGGCCTCCAAGTATCCTAGGGAGCCATCCCCCTATTACTCTGAGAATCATACAGTTTGAAGTTATTGTTATGTTAGCCGTCTAACCTACTGCTTCCCCATGTATTCTAGCTTCCACAGATGAGAGAAACCATTCAGCTTTTTAGTCTCTGAGATTGGGATCCTTCACTTAGCATAATTCTTTCCATCTCCATCCGTTTGATATCAAAAGCCATAATATCATCTTCTCTAATGGCCGGGTAGTATTCCATTGTGAGGACAACTTTCTTTTAAGGCAGAAACTGCCTGTGCCTTCTGATAATCCCATACTCTCTTTGGTAACAGAAATTTCATTTGACTGGTATATATTATATTGCCTTCTAACCAGATGATCATAGAGTGGAGAGCAGGGTGTGTCCGCTTTCAGTTCCTCCATGATGTATAGAACAGCACTTTCCAAGCTGTGCCTCAACCTTTATTACTGTATTTTGTAAAGCATAACTTGCCATAAGCTACTCCATTTTGAATTTAAGGGTTGACATGAAATGACTCCACACCTTGTTTGAATAAGTAAACAACCTCCATGTGCCTGACACAACCACAAGGCATAAACTAATAAATATACTAATCATTCTAATACAAATGACCACCTGTGAACTTACCAAATTAATCAGAAGCAAATGGATGCGCAGGTGTATTAAACTCATATTGGAAAAACTAGGCCCATAAGCTTATCAAACACACCAGATCAGCAAATGATGCAGCCCCATCACTCGAGACCCATAAAAGAAGGGGCACCCTGACACTGGGTATGGTGGCACCTTGACCCAATCACACAGTCATTTGTTGTCGAGTTTCTTCTGCCCCTGATGACCACAGAAGTCCCACTCCAAGCTGATACTGTGAAACTGCTGCCAAACAGCCATTGTTGGGACCTGGATCTAGAATAAGTTACTGTGCTTTGACAACTCTGAGCCCTGAACAAGTTCTGTGTGGCTGGTTTTGCTTTTTCTTGTAATCTTCATGTGACCACCTACAGCAACTCTTTGCATTCACATCTGCTCTCTGAACCCCTGTGGCCGCCTGAACGCTTTCTGTGTGTGTGTGTGTGTGTGTGTGTGTGTGTGTGTGTGTGTGTGTGTGTATTTACGTAAAGTGTGATGTGTGGCTTGAGTATTATAGATATTAGAAATTAAGATTGTAATTAAAAAAACCTGTGATTGCCTCACTTTTGAGTACCAGGGAACCCATAAGTATTCAATGAACTGCCACTGATGAATGTGGTATGGCTTGTGAATTTATTGTTTTTGGTAAATTCTGACATTATAGAAAGACACAAATGTGTTTGGTCTGTGTTAATGACATGGCTTACTCATGACCACTACATTTTGTAACATTCCTTGTAGATGACGATATGACTGCATTCTGGCCTTTGAAATGTAAACCATAATAGATACAGAAAGGCCACTTAAATGGGAGAATATTTGCCCTACTTTAACTTTTATCTTACTATTTGGAAAAGAGATATAATGGTTGTAGCTCACGCGGTCAAATTGAACTACAAAGACAAAGGCTACACTCTAGGGATGGCAGAGCAGTGAATTGAAAGGATTCTGTTTCTGACAATTTTATGGAATTGCCATAGTAACCCTGGATGCCAAACTCCACTCTTGTTTTATTTATTTATTTATTTGAGAGAGAGAGAATCAATTTTATTTATTTTTTCATCTAGTCTTCGTTTCTCTGACACTTAGTTGCGTATGTGGTGCTGGAGTTTGAACCCTGGTCCTCCCTCTTCTGCTGAAACCCTGTGATCCTGCAGTGGTTACATGTGGTTTCTACGTTTCTAGTGTCAGTAGTCATGTGCAGTGTGTGTGTGTGTGTGTGTGTGTGTGTGAGAGAGAGAGAGAGAGAGAGAGAGAATATCTTTTCCCCATAGTACCTGTTTAACTTCACAGTTTACATCATTCCAGATTAGGAGATGTTAATTCTTGAATATTATGAATTCATCTTCCTATGCTAGCATCATTTCTTGGAAGATAGAAGGCAGTATTAGAAACCTGGACCCACCATTCTAGATCTTGTCCCTGATTGTACCCCCAAAGGATTTCCTTATAGTGCCTATTGAAAGCAAATATTTGTCTCTCTATTTATTTGATGCTGGGGATTGAAACTAGGGCCTCATGCATGTTAGGCACATTCTATACCACAGAGCCCTTTGTTTCCTTTTTTTTTTCTTCACAATTTTTCTAAGTTTATACTATACTACCTTCATTGTTACTGCTATTGTGTGTATGTGCATGCATCCACTAGTTTGTGCAGTGTTCACTATTTTCATTTGCTTAAATTGGTTGGAGGTTGAAGAGAGGAAAATATGAGTTCCAATTTTACCGTTTTATTGAAAAATTTTTCTTGATTGTATAAACCAGTCCTGTTTAACATACTTGTTATAAAGCAGTCACGTAAAATGTGAAAGATTAAAGAAGAAATTCCATTAGCCAGGGAGAACTACTTGTAACATTTGACCATTTTAACTTTAGACACCTACACTTGAAGCATGCGTATCGTATGTGTTCATGTGAATAAGATCGTACAGTGACATTGGACCATTTTACCATTCAGGCACCCACATGGATGCATGTATATTTTGTGTGTTCGTGTGAATAAGATTGTACATCAAATTTTGATCTTTTCCTGGACTGTCGATATGCAGTATGACACTCTCTTGTACTACTGAGCAACTCCTGGTCTACCACACAATCATGAGAATAAAACTGGTGCTTTAGAGTGTTCTTTGTTGGTAAGCTGTTATGTTTAGTAGATTAGATTAGATGTATTAAATTCATTGTCTACTTACCAGTGAGTTTATCAGGATGTAGCCCCAGAGTAAATTGAAGAACATTTGTATGCTTGCTTTGAATGGAACCACCAGTTTGCAGAAATCAGCTGTTTGTACCTGTGTGGTGTATATATGAGGGAAATGTGCCAGATGATGTTTTGTTTATTACTGAAAACACAAGTGACAAAATTTTTAGTTTACTGATTCATTTTTCACTATTTTAGTCTAGGAAAAAAAAATGTGCACCCAGTATTCACGTAGTGTATTTTTGCACAACAAGGAAGAACTAACTTGTGATAGTAGAGTAGAACACTTTGTACGTTAATGTAATTATTGACCTTATTTTACTCAGGAAAAAAATAATTGGTAGTCAACATTTTGCTACCTAATCTTGATTCATTGTTGAGTATAATAGTATAATAATATATGATAAAACTACAGTAAAGTGAAAAATCTTAGCTTGCTTGAAAGATTTCTCTCTCTGAAGTATGTTATAAAAACAAAGGGTGCTTATGTGAGTTTTTGAAATATGGGATAAAATGAAAACATTTCTTTACACACTGATGGTGCTAGTGGCTTGCTTAAGTGGTATATCTTAAGGACATGTTGCAGTTTCTTGAATTGGGTCAAAACATGATTTAAATGTTGAAGATAACAGGATTTCTAATATACAACTGAAGTAGATGGCTGGTTGGTCAAGTTGGACCATTTCCCAGCACCTGATTACTACTATCATTTGTTTAAAGAAAGAAACTAATAACATTTGCTGGGCAAGCGCCCTAACTGCCGAGTTACCCCTCCAGCCCCATGTCAATGAATGTTAAATGAGTATGAAATGACAATATGATATGCATTTTGTCTATGATGTGCATAGTTTCCCCCACAATGCACACTCCCCTGTCTCTTGATTCTTCTATATTACACCCCTATAAGAGATATAATTGTATCATATGTATATATGAT